>CAMOHE010035849.1:0-27074 GCA_946598075.1 Artocarpus hirsutus
AACCTCAAACCTCCCTTAAGAGGTTCTTATTTCCTTCTTGAGTACCAAACGTTGCTAGTAGCTTAATTGGTACTCGAGAAGGAAATAAGAACCTCTTAAGGAAGGTTTGAGGTTCGAACCCGAGGGACGCGAAAGAAATCCTTGAGGGGCCAGAGGGCCCCAGAGGGGACAGAGGGCCCTAGAGGGGACAGTACGGATGAGTGGGCGGCACGGGGATGGTCTACCAATAAGAGCCATAAGTCCGAGGGCCCCACAAGGTAGGTCCTACGGAGGCTTAAGGGAGTACGCCCGAGCCGGACGCCACATTAAATGACCAAACTATCCTTAAAAAAGAAAAAAAACTAAAACTTTTAAAAATTAAAGAGAAAAAAAATAAAACCACACACAAAACCCATATTAAGGGTATTTTTGAGGTCAAAACTGAAAGTTTAAGGTTTTTTTAGTTCTATTTGAGAGTATTTTGAAAATTTTATAGGTCAGAATTTGAGGATCGAATAGGGAAAGTTTAGATTTATATATTAAATCTAATTTGGAGGTATACATAAGAGATCAAAAACTGGAAGTATAGTTTTTGAATAAACTCAAAACAAAGAATACATAAAGGTAAATCACCCTAAATGAAATATTGTATAATATTCAATACAAAATTTGAAATTAGAAAAATCTGAGAACAAAGGGGTAAATTTTGGAAAGAATGAAGGAATTAGGCCATTATTAATTGAGAATAAAAATAAATAGACTAAATGTAACGGTGTTTAGTAAATAGCCTATTTAAATTAAAACAAAATTTATTTTTGTATAGAATAACGTAGAGAGAAACAAAAAGAGCAAATAAACAACAAAAACAAAAATGAAATGAAAGAGAAGATAAAAAAAAAAGGTAAAGTTAAAAATTCAAGTGTTTTAAAAAACAAATAATTTAAAAAATGTTATATATTTAGATATTTTTAAAAATATATTATTTATTTAAAAATTAAAATTATATTATTTGGTGTAATTTTTTGAAATTTTGAGCCCCAAGGGGACTCAGCCCCCCGGCCTTTGCAGGTACTGTCCCTGCTGATTAGCCTGAAAGAGACAAATTGGATCAATTTTAGTACAATCATAACCTAACACAACTTGTGTGGGCGGTTTGGGTGGATACCAGGCAAAACTGTTGGTATTGCCATGAGAAGAACGTGATACATTTTCAGTCTTATCAAACAATGACAAGCAACAATTTTACTTTCAGAGCAGCAAGAAAAAACAAAAAAAAAAAAAAAAAAAAAAAGGCAACAACAACAAAGTTTGATATACCTTTTTTTTTTTTTTTTTGTGAAGAAAAACAATCATAATTTACGCGTCTAACTATCTATTGTTTTTTTTAGAACAACAATGTTACGTGTCTATGTCTAGCTAGTTGTAGTATATCATAATAATAATACTTGGGCGAGTAATAATTTACTTCATGATTCCATGTTTCGTAACTCATGCAATGTTAAGCAACAATTTTTCAATGGTGTTTATTTTGGCATACATATATCTATGCATATATGTATTTGATTCTTTATACACATCTTTCAAATGCACATTACGCTATTATATAATCATTGAATTTACTCATTGTAGGCCCCTATAAATTTTAAATTATCCATAATTATTGCTGTAAAATTATTGCTTCTCCACCACAATATATTTTTCGCACTCACTTTCACATTTTTGTTTATTTTGATATTTCCGTTTCTCTGTTCGGGTATTTGGAAGAAACTTTATGCCAGGACCTTGTTCTTAATATTTTTTTCAAATATTGTATTAAGTAGTACAATTTCAATTTTTAATATATGAAAATACCACATTTTTAAAAATATTTAAATACGTACCATTTTTTGAATCACGTGTTCTTTTTAATCACTTGAATTTTTAATTTTATCTTATCTTTTTTCTTCTTTTTCTTCTTTTCTTTTTTTGTTTTACTTTTTTGTTATCTCAATATTATTTTACGTTTCTCTCTACGTCATTTTATACCAAAATAAATTACTATTGTTATATTTTGGTCTATTTATTTTTAATCCCAATAAATGATGGTTTAATTTTCTCCTCCTTCCAATTTTTTTTACTCATAATTAAAGACGTGTAAAGCCTTTTTTTTTTTTTTTCTCACATGGTTATATTCTATTTGATCATCTGAACAAATATTGTTAGATTGAGTAGAGCCGTTATTATATGTAGAAAAAGCGCCTAAACAATATAAGCAAAAGTCTAAGAAAAAGGTGAAAAATCAATACAAAAAAAAGGGCACACATTAACGTTCTTCAGCTATTTCCTATATGTACTATGAGAAATGTCAGTTGTATTCTTTTTTTCAGTCTCTTATGAACTCTTTATTTTCCGCTTGAGATATAAACTCTATTATCTTATTTTTTTGGTTAAAAACCGAACACCCAATGAAAACCAACCAGCAAAAAAAAACAAAAAAAAAAAACAAAGCACTTTTATATGAACATAATCACGAAAAAGAAAGGGGAGAGAGAGAGAGAGAGAGAGAGCACAAATTATGGGGCGCGCAATTGAAAGTACTCATTAGCATAGTACTCATTGTTATGGCTAGAGTTTACTCATCAAGGGTTTCTTATTTTGGGATATGGTATTCAGATGCATGGGGAGAAAAAAAATAGCCTTAGTTCTTTTTTAACCTATAAAATTTATTGACATGATAAAGTCCATCATAATTTCTTTTTTTATTTTTTGTTATTTTATGTAATATGAAATTTTGATTTAAAGGGGCGTGTTAAAACTCAAGTGCAGTACAGTGTTATCAAACCGGCCAGCTTGCCTGGCCCGTGCTAGCATTAAGCAAAAAAATATCCAGGTCCAATCCGGCTCAGTGGAGAGCAGATGAAGCCTAGCCCAATCCATTAGCCGGCACTATACAACTCGGGCCAAGCCTGGCCCAATTGCTTCAGCTGGCCAGCCTGGGTCTTCAGGCGGGCCGACCTGAAACAAGTAATAGCTTTACTCGACTGTTGGAGTGAAAACCACTTAAAGGTTATATGTACCTCTTATTGTGTACACCATATGTTCAATAAGGTTTTTGGCATATTTGTCCGTTAAACTTTTTTTTTTTTTTTTTTGATATGATCCTTAAACTTTCTTTGTTGTTACAATTGAGTCCCAAAACTTAACTAAATATGGCAAGTAAATCCTAATCACAAATGCTCATTGAAATTAGAATGAAAACGATCATGTAAGATGCCTGTGATCCATCTAAAAAGGCAAGTACATATTTTCGACCATTACAACAATTAAAATATATCTATAAGCCAACAGAATTGTTTTGAAAAAAACATTAACAACAATATTGTTTCTTTGGTTTTTTGTTCTTTTTTCTTTTGGTGAAATTGAATAATTTGTCTCTTGTTAAAAGCAAATTAGATGCATGTGCCTTTTAAATCGGTTACATATGTTTCACATGATCGATTTTGTCCTAATTTTGATAGATATTTTTTATTAGGACTTTATTATAACAATTAAATTTAGGAGCTTAATCGTCACAAAAAAATAAAATTAAATTAAAGGCTACATTACAAAAAGCAAAAAATTAAGAGCAAATGCACGGAAAGCCCTCTTCACTATAACAAAACACAATTTTGCAGTGGAGCGTAAACTATGAAATCATATATATATATATATATATATGGATAAGTTTTCAATAATTATATCTCCATTGGTTTTTATCGATCTAATTATACTAATAATTATATTGTCTTTATTAATTTGATGATGCTGTGTTTATATCTTACTATAGCAGATTAAGCAATTTGTTAACCTTAAGCATTAATATATTCTATTCAAAACTTAAAAGTGATTATTTTGTTAACATAAACGTCTCCTGCAATTCCTTAAATTGAAAAACCCTCACATACACCCTGCCATTCTCCTTCCCTTTGACGTATGGTTCTCCTTTTATCGTTCTACTTTCAATCCATAATCTTTAAATCATGTTAGTCGTTTAGTCTTTATTCGTTATACAATGATTCTAAAAGTACAGAATGAAAGAACAAAAGTTCTGCAAGGAAACCTATAACAATAAATATCAAATTGATGAAAATTCAAGGGAAGTGATAGCATGAGTTTGTTTAATTGGGTGTAACAACTATAATTCTCTTAGAGGTTAAAAGGACCAAGAAATTGTAAGTTGTGTACTCTCACATTGCATACAAATGGTTATTAATAATGGTTACACTACCTCCCAATTACATGAGACCTTTTGGGGTAAAGTTTAAGAGCAAAACTATACAGGCTTAAGTCTAAAACGAATAATATCATGCCAAGTGGAGGTGCAAATCATTATAAACGGTATTGGAGGCTTGACCTAACCGGAAGTATAGCCAACGAAGACGTTAGATCCCAAAGATGAGGTGATTGTGACAACCATAATTCCTTTGAGGTGAAAAGGTTAGGTTGTATAGTCCCACATCACTTAGGAATGATTATTAGTAATGGTTGTAAGGACACCGTCTCCCGATGGCATGAGATCATTTGAGATAAAACCCAAGAGCAAAACTATAAGGGCTTAGGTCCATAGCAGACAATATCATGACAAATGGAGGTGGGTCATTATAGATGATATCAGATGCTTGATCCAGTCAGAAGTGTAGCCAACAAGGATGTTAAGCCCTAAAGATGGGGTAATAATGACAACCATAATTCTCTTGAGGTGGACAAGGCCAAGAAAGGGTGGGTTGCTAATAAAAGCTAAATTTCACTTATTTTTCTATCATTATTAATTGTATTTATTTTGTTTGTTTTCAAGTTTTCTTGT
The DNA here is from genome assembly GCA_946598075.1 of Artocarpus hirsutus. Lineage (NCBI taxonomy): Eukaryota > Viridiplantae > Streptophyta > Magnoliopsida > Rosales > Moraceae > Artocarpus > Artocarpus hirsutus. Next base: position 4,802 of record CAMOHE010035849.1, read on the forward strand.
GCTTTTATTGTGTTCTTGTGTTTTGTAGGTGTTTTGAATAATAAGGAATGTTTTGGAGTCAAAAACCATGCCTTGGAGAAGTTTTGGGCACTGCGACCTAAAAAACGAAGCAAAACAAGCTAAAAACCCAAGACTAGAGGGTTGGGACCTTGAAGATGAAAGTTTCTACCTTGGTCAATGAGGCTACGGCTTTAGGTTTGGGCACCGCGACGCTAGATGAGAAAAAAAATCGTGATTTTGAGTTTTATACGGATTGTAGCACTACTGAATGAAGTCGCAACACGTGATTGCAACTTTTGGCTTGAAAATAGGTCCCAAAAGTCTCAAAACTCACATCTTTTAACCCTAGCATCATAAGTCGATAAATACCTCATTCCAAATGTCCTTTTTCATAGTTTAGGAGACCAAGAGGAGAGATATAGGAGAGGCTCTAGTGGTAATTCAAGGAATTTCATTCACGTGGAGGATTCTTCAACCTTATTCCTTCCTTCTTTTATTTTTTAAATTTTTTCGTTTAGTTTTCTTTTGGTTGAGAGTGAATTCAAAACCCTCAACATGATTACATGATTAATTTTCAAAATTATTTTCTAGTTTTCTAATTAAAATTGTTTATGTCCTTCCATAATTATTGTTCAAGATTATTTTCTTGTCTAATATGGATGGCCATCTAGATAGGACTTGAGAATATTTTATTGCCCAATTGAATGCTTGATTCGTAATTATCTTGTTGTTGTAATTATTAGTAGTGAATTGTGGTCATTGATTATGATCAAGTTTTTGTATGATTGCATGGGGAACATAACCTAGGTTAAGTGAACCGAGGTTGTGAGTTTGTTGCCTTGATCAACTATCTTTCTTATATTAATGCTTCCGTTAAGTTAAATCTAGAGAGTTTGTTCTAGCTTATTTAATGGAAAGGGATGGAATAAAGAGTTTATTTTATTTAACAACATGGAAGGAAAGATTGGGATAACAAAGTTTGTTATTATCTACGGTTAGTAGTTTTAATAAAGAATTAGGAATATTTTTGTGATTAATTGCATAGTTATTGTTTAATAACTGAGATTGATCCCTTAACCAGTTTTATTATTATTGTTTCATATTTATTTATTTTCTTGTGTTTTGTTTAATTTAGTTATTTAGTTTATAATCAAAACCCCCTACTTTATGTTTAGTTTTATTATATTATCATTTTCAACGTTTATAGCTAATTAATTAGAACCAATCCTCCACAGAAATGACTCTTACTCACCACTATACTTGATTATGACTACACTTCTAGTAAGGTCTAATTTGGTTCTTCTTGTAAGGCCTCTCAAATTTAAGGTCACCAATCATACAGTCTCACATCACTTGGGAATGGTTATTGGTAATAGTTCATAAGTAAAGACATCATCTCCCAATGGCATGAGGCCTTTTAGGACAAGGCCTAAGAACAAGACCGTGTAGGTTTAAGCTCAAAACGAACAATATTATGTCAAGTAGAGGTACGCATTGTTACATTGGGAGATAACTTCTTTCCATTTATAAGATTTGCAAAATTTATTCAATTCCTTAAACCATTTGTAGGATGAAGTGTTGTTTACCATTAGTCATCTAATAGACTTCAAGGGAGAAAACCCTAATAGATGAAAATGCATACCTATTATTGATAGGTATTATTAGGCGTTGATTCCCAAGATGAAAATAATTTAAAAAATCTATGGACGAAAACGGGCATACAGATGATGGAATATTATCTTTCCTTTGATTTACGGATAATCGATAATAATAAAAAGACTTGTTTCGAACTTTTATTCATATGTAGTGTTCTTTCTTAATCTCATATATTTTACTGCATATTTTGTGGTAAACTTCAATTAATATCATACATTTCATCAAGTCATAAAGAATCATAGAGTAAATCTTTAATTTACAATATGTTGTTTTTACAAAAATAAAAAGTCATGTCAACATGTCACAAATAAGTCACCCACCCAAATTATATTAAAAAAGAATTCTAATTTAATGCTGATTTCTAAATTCAATGCTCATTATTGTCAAAATATTTTTTTGGTCAACTATACACTTTGTTACAACCACTAGATTTATGTCAAACGACTAATATAATAGTAATCATTGAAGACATAACTATTGAAACCACACTGATATATATATATATTTATATATGAACTTGTTTTTAATAGTTACATCTCCATTGGTTACCTTTCCAATAAGGGTAATATTTTAACAATTAATGATGTGACACGATAAAAATTCAATTTTATTAGTTATATCATACATTGTTAGTCAATCATCTAATTTGTTACAATAGTCTAATTTATATCACTTGATTAATAATAATACTTGTTGATTCTCCGCTTCAAATTGTTGGAAATCAACACCACATGCGGCTGTGCACGGTGGTTGGATGGTCTTCTCAACTCATCCTGGCTTCCCAAAGTGAACCTATACAAGAAGAAGGATGCTTCGGAGATTAAGGGGATACCAGTGTGATGCCAGCCAAAGGCTCTCCGATGCTTAAGTCAGGTAAGCAAAGTTAGCTGGGAAAGAACATATTACCTATTAGTGTATTAAATGCGCTCAATTTATAAGCTATCACATGGATCGGGTATTAGGTGGGTTTAACCCGCGACCCATGTGTCTCATCAAGTTGTGTCAGACAGCAAGTGACAAGTGTCACGATCCTTAAAAGCTCAAATCTCCATCTGAGGTTGGTATGAGGCCATATGTTGACTGTGGAAGAGAGTAGTTGATTGGTGCAGGCTTCATCTGTCTATCCTGAGCACGGGTTCTTCCCGAGGAGACGACGTCTTGTTTCGCTGCCAACGGGGCAGTATAGAGCACCTCAGGAGGAAGTGCCGATCATATGGGAATTCCAGATTTGTCTAAAAGGGCTTCTGGTTGAGTAGTGTGGCCGGTCAGCTGAAATGGATGTCTTTAGGAGAGCACATCGAGCACACCCCCAATAGTAGCCTCCCAATGCACTAGTTGGTGCTTGACCTAGTGTACATGCCCCGAGGGGATGCTTGGCTGAAAATGATCTTTGGATTCGTCTTTAGGACCTCAAAATTTGAAAGGTCAATTAGTCAAGCTTAGCCAACACATGTCAGCCTGTGATTAGTTGTTTCCCTAATGGGTGCAATGATTATTTCTCATTGTCTTCTATGCCTAATCTTTGACTATTAATAAGAGTTGATTCTCACGTTTTTAGGGCACTTTGCATTTGAATTTTTGACCTTCTAAGTTTAGCTACCCTGTAAGAAACTAATTACAAGGACTTCTTTTTCTTAGACCTGAGTAACCAATCCTGAGTAGGTATATGAGAGATTTGAGTGATTCCTAAAACCAACCAATAAATATTTCCTGGTCGGACAAAAGTATAGACTCCGAACAGGCAATGTCTGAGGATGTGACATTATGGAGATGGTGACCGAGTTGGAAGGATGTGACATTATGGAGATGGTGACCAAGTTGGAAGGAGTGGCTCAACTGGCGACAAGGAACAGTCCTAGAGAGGGAATTTTTAAACATGCTTGAGAGTAGAGGTCTTGTTAGGCTGTGCAGGGGATAGGACCCCTACATTAGGGCAGCCATTGCAAGCACGTTCCGAGCTACTACCCAGAAGCGCTTTCACTGGGTTGCTATTGCTAATGTGCCAAGCTCCTCTATCCAAGACACCATGGCATAGGCCCTTATAGTAGGACCAGTGACCATCAATATGGCTGCCTCCGAGGAGAGACAATAGGTCCAAGGAGGCAATGCCGAGGATAAGGAAAAAGAGCGGCCTACTGTTGTGACTAGAGTCTAAGGTGTGTTGGCTTAACGGGTACACCGACCCGGCCAGACATCAAAAGTGGGATATACATCCGGGATGATGCCGATCTGGTTGGAGGCTTTTTGTTAGGAATATAAGATTCCCAATGACATGATCTTGGTCTTGCCCAGAGATGGAGACATCCCCGTGAATCAGCTGTAGGGGTATATCATGTTGTACGTAGAGTTCTTCCTTCATCGAGTGCTAAACGATTTGAATGTATGCCCTACTCAGCTCAACTTGAATTGCTATCACTCCTTGATCGGCATGTACATCTTGTGGAAGTACTGTCAATATAAACTTGGACTACGTAAAAAGTTTAGTGGAACACCTTGAAAGTTTTGATTGCGCCACCATATCCGCTAATGTGGCCCAATCACATTTGGCCACCCAAAGAAACCTAATTGATTACTAGGTGACACATCACATTTTTATTTAAAAAAAAAAGAGAAAAGAAAAGACAAATGAAAAAAAAGGGTGAATTTAGTCATGATATAAGAGGCCATTTGGTCTCCACAGTGGAAGGAAAAAAAAGGGAAGAAACATGAACAAGGAAAGAAAGAAAGAAAGGAAGAAAAAAAAAGCTTCATATGCCTCCCAAGGAAACTGTCCCCTTCATAAACAATTTTCTCTCAAATTTTGATGATTCCTAAACCTCCAATTAAGCTTAAGGCAAGCTCTAGTGTTTTAGTGCAAAGTTTTACAACCTTGGAGGTAAATTTCTAAACTTTTTTCTAAGGATTTTAGTGATATTTATTCAAGATTATGGATGGACCTTGATTGGATTTTGTCATGGTTTTGAGGAAAAGAAATGACAAAGTTTTGAACTTGGCAAAGGAGGGACAAAAAGGTTGGCAAAGTTTAGGTAAATCTCTAAACTTTTTATTTAAAATTTACATGCATACCATGTGTTTGATAAAATGATTTTGGTCTATGGCATGTAAATGAACAGTATGGCATGATTATTTTATGTTATATGTTGATGGCGATGATGATGGAAAGAAAAAAGTAAGGGTTTTGATGAAATTTCAAAAGGGACTAAATTGCAAAGAAAAATGAATTCTAGGCAGATTTAAAAATCAGCCAAAAAGTCCCCCTAAATGTTAAAATTTCAATAAAGTTACAACATAAAAGTCGTAGAACTCATCGAAACTATTAGAACATCATAGATAGTTTTCCAAAATTCTTTCTGGTTTAGAAGTTATGAATTTTACGAAATTTTAGGCACAAAATTTGAAGGAATGAAAACGTTATGAAATGTATTGAATTTGACCATGGTGCTTTTATAAGTTTTGTTCCTTGTGAAAAATTGAATGTTTTGTTATAAAGTGGTCATTTTTTGTTCTAGGGGCAAAAATGTAAATATTTTTGTGTTTTGGGCTAAAACCATAAAATTATGTAAAAACTGGGTTTTTACTAGGGAATGTTGGTTTCCTATACTTCTGTAGGCAATAAGTATCATAGATGCTAAGTTTTAAAGAATTAAAGTTTAGGCAAGGAATGAAAGAAAAAAGTTAGCGGTAAAATGGTCATTTTATAAAAAGGCTAAAACGGATACAAAACGCTTGATGTTGGGAAACGTTCTTTAGTGAAAATTTTTTCGCAATATGTAAATAATAAAACAGTAAAGTTAAGCAATGAGTTTTATAAACTTACAAAATGGACGAAAAACCCGTTAGGAGTAAAATTGTCATTTTTAAGAAAATGGCTAAAACGGAGTCGAATACTCCGATTTAGCATAACGTTCTTAGATGAAAAATGTTTCTTAATACGTTAAATAACAAAACCGTCACATGAGATGCGAAATTTGATAAGGGATGTTTAAGTAAAATAAAGATAACCTACTGTACCAATATGCCTTGTTTTGTTCTATGTGAAACTCAAGTTTGACATTTTCATTCTCATCTTCCATTATAGAAATTTCCCAGTTGTACTTCCTAAAGCTACCAAAAAAAAAAAAAAAGGCCCCAGGGAAGGGAGAGAGAGATGCTGCCCGTCAAGCATGTAAAGTTACACTGAGTTGGTGAAAACTAATCTATTAAGTTGTATTATTTCTTTATTACTGTATATGTATTAACTGCATGGTTTAAATTAATTTCTTTTAGCAATCAAACTAAACTTTCTGGATATAGTTTTGCCTTCTCTCTCTCTTTCAAACTTTCATTTATGTCTGACGTATTCTTCTTTGGCACAGATTGTAGTGAGTTTCTTTTATGCGGTAAGAAAGGCATGCTTTTTGTTGGTAACGTTATGAAACTTATGATCTCTATTGCTCATGGAAAAGCCAGCTAATAAAGCATTTACTTCTTACTTGTTGCATCTTATAGTGCATTATGAGTTTCAGCCAATTGCATATAATAATGTATTGATGTGCCTTCTATTGTTCTGTTTGTTGTATTCTCTCTTGTCTTTATTTCCTCTGATATGTGTTCTTTTATTCTATTTGAGGCTTGAGTTTGTCATTTTCATTATTTATTGTAGGAAATTTGCCTAGCTATTATTCCTAAATCCATGACCAAAAAAAAGGAAAGAAAGAAAGAAGATTTGAAAAAAAAAAAAAGAAAGAAAGAAAGAAAAAAGAAAAGAGACTAGGTTGTAGAGTCATAATTGAGCATAATTGGAATCATGTATTATGAATTTGCTTGTATTCCTTATTATAAAGTATTTATGTTAAATGCTTATGAAAAACATTCTAAGGAATGTTTTATGTTAAGTGTTTATGAAAACATTTTCATGGTTACAAGAAAAGGTTTATAAATGATGTTTTATGAAAAGCATTCTGAGGATTACTGCATGTTAAATGTTTTATTAAAAGCGTTTATGAAAAAAGTTTTAGAAATATTTTATGAAAAACGTTTTTAGAAATGTTTATGAAAAACATTTATGAAAATGTTATAAGAGAATGGTTTTTATGAGAAAAGTTTTTAAAAGAATGTTTAAATGACATGTGAGATTTTGTTTGAACTTATTTAGCAAAAGCTCATTAAAAGTTGCTTCATGCTGTAGGTAGTTTTGTGGGTGACCAGTAGGACCCGTTAGAAAAACTGGGTGCTGCAGAGGACAGATGCAAGGATTTGGGTATAGATACCACTACAGTTTGCTTCTACTAAACAAAGAAAAGGTTTTCCACTTTTAAATATAGTGTTTTCAAAATATTAAGAAAATTACAGTTTTAAAAAATGTTTTTAAACTTTGTAATATATTTATGAAATGTTGTATTTTCTTATAAAGTTAAGTTTTGATCAATGATTTGGTAAATGTTTCATAATAAGTTTTAAGAAATGATTTGAAATAGTTTGAAAGGCAAGTGTTGAGTGAGGTCTCAACTTAAATTGCGACAAAGTTGCAACAGTTTTTAGGAATGTTTTAAAGGGCGTTTAAAAAAAATTATTACAGTATTTTTCTTATTAAGTAAGTAAGATTACTGTTTAAGTAATGATGTTTTAAGTAAGTAAAGTGATTGCCCAAAAAGGCAGGTCATCACATGAGACCAGCTATCAGTGCTTTATATTCGGCCACATTATTGGAGGCCCTAAAATCTAATCGAAGTGCATAGCTAGTCTTGTAGGCATCTGGACTGAGGAGGATGAAACCAATACCCGACCTATTCGTGCTTGAGGATCCATCGACAAATAGCTTCCATTTAGGTTCGGACCTGGTCATTCTACTGTTGGTTGGATCGGAATCTTCCGCAAGTGCCTTCTTAGCCAAATGAGAGGTCTGTCAAGCATCTGTGTACTCTGCCATAAAGTTGGCTAGAGCTTGTGCATTTATTGCTATCTAAGGCACAAATTGTAGGTCGAATTCTCCGAGCTCCACATACCATTTGGCCATCTACCTAGAGATTTTTGGATTTTGGATGATAGTGCAAGGGTTACTTGGTCGGGACCTGAAATAGGATGGACCGATTATGCGAAAGACATGAATCTCAAAGGTGGTAGTTTAAATGATAAGATCCACTATCAAGGAAATAAAGTAAGGCGCTTTATTCATTCTAAGATTGTTATGTTGCTTACATCTCTAACGGGAGATGGCTTGTCTTCGTCATCAACTGGGAACTCCGCGAGTAAAAACATTGGTACATTGTCATAAGTGGCGATGTATTGGAACGTGATAAAAAGTTGAATTGATTTGGTTAATAATTTTACTTGTTTAAATCAATTCACTTTAGATAATCATATATGTTATGTCTTAATGCTAAAATGACTAATGGGCCCATATTCTTTACTTATATCTTTTGATGTACCAAAAGGTGATATCTTAATTTAATGATGGTACGCATACCAATATGTTGGAAACATGACTCTTGATTGGCAAAGACTTGTTATTCATAGATATGGAATCCATAGCTCTTTTATAGAATTAATGATATTCTCTTATATGCATTATCCTGTAATTAAAAGACTACAGTGTTCAACTATTTGGATACATAGGTGTAACCAAATGGTATATTATTTATAAATAGTAAATATTCCAATGTTGATATAATGGAACATAAGATAAAAATAATCGAAAAGTTAAAACATAATTTATCCTTAAGCCAATTATAAATACCCTATGGGGATGTAACACATTATGATATGTCATGGACGGTTAGTTTATTGGAGCTTTGTAATTTTATACAGTTTAAAAGTGCAACTTTAACTTTTAGTGGAGTAGCATTAGAGTTGATAATTATAAAAATATGTATATGGGATCTGTTATATTATAGTCATAAGAGCTTAATCTATGTATGTCTATTGGGTTCCCTTTGCTAGCTAATAATAAATCCTGTAATGGTACGGCATGTTTTTCCTACATATTGGTGACTTGTGCTAATTATTGGATTGGTTAAAATTCGAGTTTATTGGATTTAATAATTTATATTAGTTTATCGGTTGAATTAATTTTTTGAATTAATTCAAGATAAACGTGTTGAATTATTTAGATAATATTTTATTGGCATGGATTTATCTATATATGATTATTTTAATTATATAACTTTTCTATTGAGTTATTTGAATTAGAATTGATGCTCTATAAAGAATATTCGGGTCAAACAAGATAGGATTAATCCAATTGGTTGAGATTGGATCGATCAGATCGGCTTGAAGAGTTCAAATTCGATTCAAACTCTTATATCATGATGGTGCGGTCGACCGCGATACACTGGGTGTAGTCCACTGTGGCAATCAGAGTCGAAAAATGTGTCTATGCATTTTTACTTTGAAACAAATCCAAACTCAAATTTCAAAGCCTAATCTGATAAGGTTTAGCCCCAAATCTAACTACTATAAAAAGGAGAGTGAGTTTTTTTTTTTTTTTTGTTATTTAGATTATTTTGAGAAGCATAGAGTGAGTACTCTAGTGAGAGAAACTTTAAAACTCCCTAAGAGTTATTGTTCAACATCAAGAACCTTAGCTTTAGGTTTTCTTAAGTGGTTGGACGGAGAGTCATCGGAGATAAGGCTATACGATGTGCGACTATCTGCGCTCTGATCATAGATAAAGAATAGCAAAGAAAACTAGTTGTTTGAGGCTCTTCTGGAACGTTCTTCTCTTCATGGATTTCTGCTAAATTTGGTATATAAAAGAGTTATGTAAGTTATGTCATTAATTTATGTATTTAGTATGTCAAACTTGTGTTTTGGAAAATACTCTGATTTAAAATTTTTAAAATTCTACCGTGTATTGTTTTCCAATAGTTTTTGGGCATTTCCACCCTATACTAGGCTTTGCCCTCTACCATGTTGTCTCTTGCCTCTAATCGGTCTCGAGCGGGCCAAGCCCCTGGTTGCCGAGCCTGTTTAAGACTAAAGCTCGAGAGCCTTGAGGGGAGCAATCACGACCTTCCTAAGGACCGAGTCGGCCTTCCCTAACAAGCCTGTTGTTCTAGGATACGCCTTTTGAGGCCTATTGTCTAGTTTGTTCAAAAACTCCTCGTTCTGAGTGCCGCCCTTTAGCCTTGCTCAACCACGTGCTTAGTTTTCCCAAGCGGGAGGAAGGAAAGTGAGGGGAGGCTACTGTTCTTGTTGTCATTGTTGTTACTCTACCATCTGCCATGTAAGTAGGTGAACCGTGGCGGTCAGCATGCGAATCTAGTCCTATGTGGCATGATTTGCCCTAGCTTCGTTGTCCTAGCCGCCTGATCAGGACCTCATTGCTCGAGCCTCTCACAAGGTCTATTCTAGTTCCAATTTTTGGCATTCCTTGGCCCTTCTTGTTGAGCACCCTTGTCCCAGATATTTTCTCTCGTAGCCATGCTAAATATGGCTGTTGATGGATGTGGTCGTTGAGTAAGGTTGCTGGAAAGGCACGATGCCCTCCTTCTAGCACCAAAATGTTGATGTTCTGCTTCAAACTACTGGAGATCAACACCACATTTTGCTATGCACGATGGTTGGACGATCTTCTTAGCTCGTCCTACCTTTCCAAGGTGAACCTACACCAGAAAAAGGATGCTTCAGAGATCAAAAGGACACCGGTGTGATACCGGCTAAAGACTCTCTGGCGCTCAAGTTAGGTACCCATTCGGCCGAGTTCAGGAGCAAATTTTGACAGAAAGAACATGTTACCTCTCCATGCAGTAAATATGCTCAATTTATAGGCTTCCACTTGAACTGGGTGTTAGGTGGGTTTGACCTGTAACCCATGTGTTCCATCAGTTTGTGTCAGGTAGCTGGTGACAAGTGTCATTATCCTTGAAAGGTCAGTTCACCATCCAAGGGTTGGTATGAGGCCATGTGTTGACCTGTGGAAGCGAGTAATTGTTTGGGTGTAGGCTTCATTCGGCCATCCCAAGCACGTGTTCTTCCCGAGGAGATGACGCCTTGTGTCATGGCCAGTGAGGGCCTTGTGGAGCACCTCAGGAGAAAGTGTCAATCATGTGGGAGTTGTGGATTTTTTTGTAAAGGCTTCCTGCCGAGCAGTGTGGCCAGACAGCCGAGATGGATGTCTCTTAAAGGACATACTAGGGACACCCCAATAATATTTCTTGAAAATATAACCATTAAAATTACACTCATATGTACGTGTGAATAAAGGAATACTTTCATACACATATTTTCTTGTCAATACCGTTTGATTTTCTTCCTCCACTAGAGGGGCTACATCTTCTCACATGTTTCTATGTAAGCTAATGTTCATAAAACTAATTCTATGAAAAACTTACGATAAAGTTCTTAGCTATGATGAAAATGTCTTGCGCCTTTAATCAAAATATGATAATGTATATACTATTTAAGGAAAAAATGTAAGTTCGTAAAAAAACTGGAAAAAAAAAGTAAGAATATATTTTATTCTAAAAATATTTAATTATCTTATATTATTTTTCAAATCAAATAAAATAAATCTGAGCTTTTAGGACCAAATAAAATCAATCATTAATATTAGATTTAGTTAAACAAAAGATATTTATTAAAGGTAATTTCTATTTATATATATATATTTAATTTTACTTAAATATGATATTAAAATAAATTTATTTTCCATTCAAAAAAATTATTTTAACCCAAAAAAGGAATAAATTTATTTTTGACCAAAAATAAGAAAATAAGAAAATTACAATTATAACTATAATTATAATCTAACTACAATTGGTGGAATCCGAGGATGTGTGTAATTTCGTGAACTGTTTGGACTTTGACGTACCTAATTGGAAGTAACAAGTTTCAATTGCTATAGATTAAAGTTCTCATATGCTATAATGTAAGGAAAAATTTGCTATAGTGTAATGCTCTTATATGCTACAATATAGGTTAATTACATAACTGTCCCTTTTAGTTTTAATTATTTCTCAATTTATCCTTATATTCTAAGAAACTATAAAAGTATATTTTGAATTTGAAAAATCTATTACAATTTTATCCCTCGTAGACCTTTTGGACCAAAAAATATATAGAGATAAGACAAAAATACCCTTAATTAAACCAAATTTGTTTCTAAAATTTATTTTTCTTCGAGAAAATCTTTCTAAAAAAAACATATCAATATTCAGAAAGTCATAAAATTTAAGAACTTTTTTTAAAAAATTTGATGCTTTGTTTTAAGAATTTATATGTTCTTAAATCTATATATATATTTTTTATAATTGGTAAAAGATAATTGTATCATTTTACTTAATTTTTTCTATTTAAAGAGATGAAATTGAAACAAAATTTTTAAATTCAATAGATTGTTTTATAGTTTCTAAAAAAAAGACCAGTTAAAAAATATTAAAAAATAAGAGATATAATTGTGTAATCAATCCTTTGTAATATTTTAGTTTTATCTTATAGTTTCAACTATATTACAAAATGCCATCTTGTTTTGTTAGGTGGCATTGCAAAATGCAAATGCAATCTGAAAAGGATGGCAAAGGGAGGTCGTTTTAGTCGTTTTGTCAATAAAGCAGGTGACACGTCTACCACTATTTTTATTATGTACGAGGTTGGGACCCCCACACGTTGCAACTTGCTATGTTACTACACATGGATTTTCCTATTGCAGCGGTGCCATTTGACTTCCTACTCCACTACATCACCTTTCCTTTATTCTTTTTCTCCTTTTTCTTTAATTTGATTACCCTTTCTTTATTATGTCATGAAAATGCTAACACCCCTTTCACTATTTTTTTAGAATAATTTATTAAATATTTTTTAAATGAATTAATTAAATAATTTTAGCAACACCAATAATCCCTTTTTTATGAGGAAAAAAATTGATTAAAAGTGATTGGTATGATCTCTTGGGCCAAGTCATATATAGAGAGTTCCTCTATTTTTCATATATTTTAACATGAAAATACCTATAATATTTTATTTGTTTATTTAAATTATAACATTCATCTCATTTATTATGCAAATATTAAAACTAACTAACAAACTATTGAACCAATTTAATATTTTAAATACGAAAATTGACCTTATAAATCTATTTTAAAAAAACAATTAAAATGTTTACTAAATAACAAACTTTAAAATTCTCAAAATTTAAATACAAACATTTGAGAACATATCATCTAGTTAATGTTTTAAATATAGTTTCTAATACAGATTTGATTTATGTTCGTAAAATAAGGCAAAAAGCACCTATTGATCCGATTTTATATTCTAAATACCAAAGTTAGCCTTATAAATCTCTACTAAATTCAATTAAAATGTTTACTAACTAACAAACTTTAAAATTCTCAAAATTTAAATTCAAACATTTGTGAACATACTAGCTAATTAATGCTTTAAATATAGTTTCTAATATAGAGTTGTTACTTGTTATTTTTTTTGTTCCTTTTGTTTTTTAATTTTGAGAATTTTTTTTAAATGTAATCTATTTAATAAATTAGTTAACTGATGTCTTAAATAGTATTTAATATATATATATATATATATGAGTAAGGTTAGCCATGATATTTTAGAAAGGAAAAAAAATACTCGATAGCATATTTGTTACATCCTATTGAAAATTATAGCAAATATTTGAAATATTAATAGATATAGTAAAAGAATCAAAAGACATTAGTAAAATATCAAAAATACCAAAAAGAGATTTGTTTTCTCTTTTGTTTCTTTCTCTCAGTCTTTCCTCTCTCTTATTCTCTTTCTTCTCTCTTTTGATCTCTGATTTCTCCTCAGATGATGGAGCAAATCCAACTCCGTCCATCTCTAGGGAGATCAGTGGAAGAAGTAGCGACAAAGGTCGCGAGATGCCATCACAGGTCCAGGAGATTGGGGATGAAGTCACGGGCTTGGTTTTAGTTCCAACTTCATCCGTTATAGGCTTGGGAGATTGCTGATTAAGTCATGATCTAGATCACGATTGAAGTCGTAGGTTTTGGAGATCGCTAGAGACCATCACTGGACTACGAGATCGTAGGACAAAGTCATAGGCCTTGGAGATCGCGATCCCTATCTTTGCTGTTGAAAGACTTCTATGCCATCGTCAGATCTCGATCATCATCTTTGTCGTTTGACAAATTTGATGCTGTTGTCGTTGAACTACTTTGCCATCAAGATCTAAGTAGCAGGACATCGGATGTTTGAAAGGAATGAAAAAATTTTAAAAAGGAAAAGAGAAATAATTTGCTTTGATCTTTTTTTTTCATAATTTGTTTATTTTTCTCATTTCTCTATTTTCTGTATTTTTTTGTAATGGAGTTTTCTTTCTATGTATCTTTTAAGATTGCATTTCTCGGTTTATATGGTATTAACCAAAAAATAGTATTTTTTGACCAACGGTGACATCGTTGGTGTTGGTGAAGTCTAGCGATGTCTCTGGTAAATTTCTATATTTATATGTAAATATATTATTTACAGTTAAATACTATGTTTGTGGCTATTGATGGTCCAATGAAATTGTCGATAAATTTTTAAATTTGCATGTAAATATAGTATTTATAGGTAAATACTATATTTTCAGGTCGCCAGAGGTTTGGCAAAATCATCAATACATTTTTATATTGACATGAAAATATAGTATTTATAGGTAAATATTGTATTTCACAACTGCAGCGTCATCGTCGTTGTCAATGATGTCTACTGAAGACATTGGTAAATTTTTGTATATACTTGGAAGTACAATACTTACATATTAATACTATATTTCTTGGGTCTAGTGAGATTGCTAGTAAATTTTTATATTTACATGAAAATATAGTATTTACATGTTAATACAATATTTCTTAGCTGTTGGAGACATTGGCAGTCACTAGAAACGTTGTCAATAAATTTTTTTCATTATTTAGAAATATAATATTAACATGTAAATACAATGTTTCTAGCCCACTCTATGTTCCGACAAGGAGGAGGGTGAGGGATGGAGAGAAGAAAGAGATATGGGTATTTTGGAGCTTTTGTTCTCAATTTTTTATGAGATATAACTTAATATTTCATGATATGTTATTTATCACATATTTTCAAAACACACAACATTATTTACTAATTTTTAGCCTAAATATACTATTTGGATCTTTTTCCTCCTAAAAAAATTTAATCTATTTAATAGGTACTTTTTGACTAACTTAACAAAAACTCAAGGTAGATTAGAAATTTGTATAATAAAAGAAAGGGTGAAAAAAGGTATTTAGACTGAACACAAGACATTCTCTTTTGCCTATCCTTGCATCATCTATTATAAGTTGTTCTTCATTTTTGCATGCAAGTATATGTTCATTTAATTAAATTTACAGCTTAGAATTGATAACTACTTCAACATTCTATCATTTAATTTCTATCTTTCTATCATTTAATTTCTATCTTTCATATTGTATTATGGTGATCATTACTATGCACCAATTCAATGTAGTAATTTACTATTTTTTAAAGTTTTTAATGAAGGAGCTTGGCAGGTCTCAAGGACACTAAATTAACCTTACTTAAAATGTAGTCATAGTCAAGTATAGTAATGAGTAAAGATCATTCTCGTAGAGGACTAGGTCTAATTAACTATTTATTAACTCTATTAAGACCTAAGACACATTAATACTAACACAAATTAGGGAGATTATTGAATTTAAACTAAATTACAAAATAAAAGAAAACACAAAAAATAAAGTAAAATAAAACAATGATTATAAAACTAGTTAAAAGATCATTAGCCATTAATGAGATTGTAAAAGTATATATTTTTTAAGGCTAAAATCATTCATTTATATTTTTATTTCTCATTGAATCCTCTAATTAATAGCATTTTAGTGTTAAACAACATTTTAGTGCCTTAGTCTGAAAATATGTTTAATTATGTGTTTTAGTGTGTTTTTATGTTTAAGAATATTTTCAAAAATTTGTAGTAGTGTTTTTTAGTGTAAAATATTTGTTTAATTTGAAATTAATTAAAACCATAAAAATAATATGTTGTGATTTTATTTTTAGTCTTAATGTGTTATAAGATATGTTTTTAGTTTATAAATGTATTTTTATTTACTTAATAACTTTTAAAAATATTTCCAAGTCTTACATATTATATCTGTGTAAAACCGTTAAGACCTGGAGTGCTAGAAGTTTATTCTTATTTTCAGTATTTTTGTGTGTTTTCATAAAAAAATAAAGATTTTTAATATGTTTTTGTAACTATTATTCGCATAAAATAATTAATTTTGTTTTAATTCTATTTCTAGATTTGAAATATGGACCAAAAACAAAGCAAAATAGTGTCAAAATGGGCAAAATCGAGCAACAAATGCTTAATAAATCAAAGGATATTCGAATTTGAATAAAGTAGGACATGTAACATGCTAGTAGCCATCGGATCAGCTACCAAATGACCTAGAGCCATCGATCAGGTGACTCATGTCAACGCATTCATCAGGAGTGAGCCCCACCACTTGTAAGACTTGTCCGATCCAATGCACCCGATTCCACGTAGACTCGATCAGCGTCTCAATCCTAGCCATTGGTTGACTCGATCCAATGGTCTTCATCTATGGACCATGCTCCATGCATTGTAGCCTTCAGATCAATCTTTAGTCCGTGCCTTCAAGGCTCTAGATTGCTCCGTATCCATTCGTCCAACCATCAAGGAGCAATATATCATGTCCAAAAAGTTAGATTCTTAGGCTGCCTTATCCGCAGAGAAAAGAAAAGAATAAAATAATAAAAAACTAATAAAAACTTACCTGCTTTGAAGAAGTTTCTCTTCGTCACAATAACCCCACAATGCTAATATTTGCCTATAAAAGGAAGCTAAAGCCTCCGTTGCTAAACACACCATTCTGAGAAGATAAAAAATATATATTAAAAAAATGTCTAAATTAGAGTAGATAGTCTAGTGAGACAGAGAGATGATATTATATGCATAGTATTTTGGAATGGTTTTAACTCTATATTTGTGTTGTGATATTTATATTTTCATGTAATAAATTATATTTCTATCTATTTAAAATTATTGTTAATATTATTATGATACCAATTCTAGGATAAATTCAGTTGTGCTTTCTTTATTTAATTCAATTATGTTGCATAATTAATATTAAAATAGTGTTTAATTTAATGGAATGTCTCTTACTATAGTATGACTTGATATATTATCAATTTTAGATATTTTATAAGATGAGGATCTGCTGAAGTTAACGTAAAAAGTTATTCCATTTGAATATAATAATTTTGGTTTGTTAACATCTTTTCTATCTTAAAATTATGACAGTTATAACTGTAGTGATAACAGTTATAATTGACATAATTAGTGCATCAAATCACTAGTGAGAAGTGGTTACTTTTATGTTACTTATAGGAAAACCCTTACTGTATTATAGTTTGCTATATTGTCGCTCTCAGTTGACTTATAGAAATAGTAAATATGCTTGTTATTGATAGAAAAAGATTTAACAACCCAAATATTTTAGAAAATTTATAATTAGAGTTAAATCTCATACCAATTGTGAAACTTATAAGGGATTCTTAAAGGTTTACTATTTTAATTTCATGTTTTAAAAACTTATTTGAAATTTGTTAAAAATATTTGATTTCTTTTAAATTTTGTTTCTCATATATATATGTATGTATGTATGTACGTATATCCCTTACCTTTTTAAACTGTAAATTCGTCAATGTCTCAAATCCCTACTTCCCTATGGATATGATGGCCCTTACTATACTACAAATGACCGTGTATTGAGATAGAAGTTTGGGTGACACATTAGCCACCGCTAAACAAGAACCATACAATTAATCACAAAATTATTCCTAATTAACTATTGAAACTACCAATTGTAGATAGCAACAAGCTCGGCTATCCCAATTTTTCCTTACTATGTAGATTAAATAAAAAAAATATATATTAAACCCCTTTCCAGTAAACAACCTAGAACAAGCTCTTTAGATTCAATTTAATGGAAACATTAAGATAAGAAAGATGGGTTTATGTAAGCAAAAATCACACAAGTTGAAATTATTCAACCTAGTTTATGTTTCTCACCGTAATTAACAAAAACCTCCTATAATCATACCTTGCAATTTGCTTCTTATAATTAGAATAACAAGACAATTACAAATCAAGTCTCTTAACCTAACAATAGATTAAATTTAAGACCTACTTAGTTGCACACCCAAAGAAAACAAGACAATAATCATGAAAATTAATAATGGAAGAACATAAACAATCTCAATTGGAAAATTGAAAAATAATTCTACAAATTAATCATAAAATTATGTCTAGGGTTTTGAAATTCCCTTTAACCAAAACAAAACTAAAATAACACAATTGAAAAAGGGACGCATAAGGGAAGGCTTTAATCCGTGTGGCAATGTGCAGAGGAATTTCTTATATGCTATAGGTTGAATGTGCACAGGAGTGGGGAGTTCTTGGTGCTGTCGCACACTATGCTGGGCATCAGACCTGCACGGATTCCTTCTCTCATGCGGGGGCGACATTTGTGGCTCACAACTGTATGTCCTACATTATGGCTATAAGGTAATTTGGCATTGTCGCACTTGCTCTTCATACTATGGCGTGGCTGCGGGGCATTTTTGTTAGACATGTAAGCCCAAAGGGGTAAAAATATAATATGTTTTAAGAGACATTTTATCAATAAAGAATTTATTTGTTGTTCATATACTAAATTGTTGTCCTCTTTATGTTCATATTTATTGGATGTATGATAAGCAAACAGAAGTCTAAAACTGTTAGTCTAAGCCTTTAGAATCAGGCATATGATGGATAGATTTGCGGAAGACATGATTCTACAGGTGATGGTCTAAATCATAAGATCCACAATTGAGGGAATAAAATTTAGTGCTTTATTCATGCTAAATTGTTATGTTGTCTACATCCCTAATAGGAGATGGCTTGTCTTAGCCATCGAAGTTGGACTCCATGAGTAGAAACATTTTTATATTGTCGTAAGTGACGATGAGTTAGATTGGGACATAAAGTGGAATTGATTTGGATTAATAATTCTAACTGTGCAAATTAATTAACTTTAAACAATCATATGTGTTATATGTTAATCCTGAAATGACTAATGGGCCCGTTATTTTGACTTATGTCTTTTGATGTACCAAAGGATGACATTTTGACTTTCTAATGGTACACATATTGGTATGTTAGATATATGACTCTTGATAGTGTAGACATGTAATTTATAGATATAGAATCTATAACTCCATTGGTGGAGTCAATAATATTCTCTTATATGTGTTATCTTGTAATTAGAAAACTAGAGTGCTCAACCATTTGGATGCATAGTTGTAACTGAATGATATACTTTCTTTAGATGGTAAGTTTTCCAATGGTGAGATGACGAAACGTAAGATAAAAATGATCGAAAAGGCAAGATGAAATTTATCCTTAAGCCGATTATGAATATCCTATAGGGAGATGACACATTATGATATATCATGGATACTTAGCTAATTTGACATTTAGAGACATTTTTATCAATAAAGAATTTATTTGTTGTTTATATACCAAATTGTTGTCCTCTTTATGTTCATATTTGTTAGAGGCATGATAAGCAAACAAAAGTCTAAAACTGTCAGTCTAAGCCTTTAGAATTAGGCATATGATAGACAGATTATGCAGAAGACATGATTCTAAAGGCGACCGTCTAAATTATAAGATCCATAATTAAGGCAATAAAGTTGGGTGATTTATCATACAAAGATTGTTATGCTGTCTATATCGTTAATGAGAGATGGTTTGTCTTAGCCATCAAAGGTGTACTTCACAAATAAAAACATTGGTACATTGTCATAGGTGACGATATATTAGATCGGGACATAAAGTGTAATTGATTTAGATTAATAATTCTGTCTCAGCAAATCAATTCACTCTAGACAATCATATGTGTTGTATCTTAATCATGTGATGAATAATGGGCATGTTATCTTGACTTATGTCTTTTGATGTACCAAAAGGTGACATCCATGTTTTATGATGGTACGCATACTGGTACGTTAGATAAATAACTCTTGATAGCGTAGACTTGTTATTTATAGATATATAATCCATAGCTCCTCTTTAGGAGTAGTTGATATCCTCTTATATGCATTATCTTGTAATTTGAAAACTAGAACTCTCAACCATTTTGATACATAGGTGTAACCGAATGGTATACAATATTTAGATGGAAAGTTTTCTGATGGTGAGATAATAGAATGTAACAGAAAAATAATCAGGAAGGTAAGATAGAATTTATCCTTAAGTCGATTATGGATATCCTATTAGGATATGATACATTATGATGTGTCATGGAGACTTAACTATTCGGGCTTCATAATTTTATGTAGTTTGAGAGTGTAGCTTTAAGCTTTTAGTGGAGTAGCATTAGAGTTGATAATTATGAAATGTATATCTAGGATATTGGGTTTCATAATTATCGAGAGCTTGAACTATATAGGTCTATTAGGTCCCCTTTGCTAGCTCATAATAAATCCTGTAACGATACGGCATGCTTTTTCAATAAATTGGTGACTTTTGTTAAATTATTTGACTGGTTGAAATTCAATAGGATCAAATAATTCATGTATGTTTATTTGTTGAATTAATTTTATTGAAATTAATTCAAGAAAAACTTATTGAATTATTGGGAATATTTATTTCCTAAGAAATTATCTAGATATGGTTGCTTTGTTCAGATAACTTCTCTATTGGGTTATTTGAATTAAAACTGAGGCTTTATCCTAAGAATCTCGGGTGAAAAATAAAGATTTGCAAGAATCATTTACTATTAGTTCGGTAGGCCAATTTTTTAATTTAGCTTGTCGATCGAGTAAGTTCGGCAAGCTGATCTGCTAGTTTGGCCTACCCACCAAACGATAATCTTATTACGCGTTTTCGCGCGTTTTTATCAGATATTCATCCAGATTCGAATCTTCAAAACCTTAACTGATAAGGACCAACCTAGGGATGAACCTCTATAAAAAGGGAGTGAGAACCGTATGTTATTTAGATCAATTAAGGAGTTAAGAGTAAGCACTCTTATATGTGAATCTCTAAAACTCCCTAAGAGCTATTGTTCACAAATCACAACCTTAGTTCTAGGATCCCTCAATTGGTTGGAAGAAGAGTCACTAGGAAAAAGCTATACGTTGTACGCCTACATGCACTCCGATCATGGATAGATAATAGCAAAAAAAGCTAGTTAGTTGAGGCTTTTCTGGAACACCTTTCTCTTCGTAGATTATGGGAGCTTTTTGGCAAATAAGGTTAGTAAGATATGGTTAATTTATATATATAGCGTGTCAAACTTGTGTTTTGAGAAATACTCTGGTATAAATTTTTTTTTAATTTACTATATAAATTAGGATCAACTAGAAATGTCAGGAGAAGAGTACCATGGACGACCTTGTTCGTCCAGAGGGAATGTTGCAAGACAGCTTGTGTCGTAGGAGATTGCTCCTACTGCCCAAGTATGTAATGTGCTTGCTTTTCCCCTATACCATATATTTGAGAGTGCGCATGCCACCCTCTATTGGAATTAAAATATGAAACGCAGCAGAAGGGGCGGACGTTGACAAACAAAAATTTTCCAAAAACTTTGTTCATCGGGATAGATATATAATTTTAATTAATAATAGAAAGCTTTAGGAATTTTATAAACCTTTTGAAGACTATTAGGGTATCCTAACTTTCCTCTTTGACACCACGATCTTCCAATCCAAGCCTCCACACTAATGGAAAGACGAGTGGGCGTCAAACTGCAAGAAAGAATTTTTCTCACACTTTTCTGAATCTGCTATGTACTCAACACATGAGATAGCAGACCTTTTTTTTTAGAGAAGAACTCTTAGTTTTTCTCTTTGAGTATTTTGCAAAAGTTATGTGAAAAAAGAAAAACTCTTGAGATAACTGTTATCTCTCTCTATTTATATCTGAGCAACTAGTTATTTTTTCAATTGACTTTTCAATGTGAAAATAATCACCATATCAGATATATGGGGAAAGATATATTTTAATTAGCCGAAAAAAAAATCGTTTTTATCTTATCTTATATATATATACACACACGAATGTTTACGGAAATCAAATCAAGCAACTTACTTTTTCTTCTTTTTTTTTCTTTTGGAATCACGTGAAAGATTCTTTTTCCTTATATATATATATATATATATATATATATAAAGTAAAAAGCGTGAACGTAATCATTTAAAATTTGTGTATATATATATATTAATAAATAATAAAATCTTATATATATATATATATATAAAAGATTTGGTTCAAAACCATATATATATATGTATTTAAATTCAAAAATAAATCACATTTATTTAAGAATTAATCAATCAATTAATTAACTAATGCTCAGTTAAATGTGACAACATTTATCACATTACATTATGTGTCACAGAGAACATTTTTCTGTATCACATTAATAATTCAAGTGTGAAATAATTAAATTCAGAATTCAATAATTCTAAACTATACATATAATTCATTCTATGCAAAAATCCATTATAGTGTTACAGAGGTGAAATTGGGGACCTATGGACCTATAACCCAAGCTCCAATAAATTTGACAATTAATCAAACTCTTTAATTAATGTGTTAAATTTATTAGTTTCAGTA
>CAMOHE010035850.1:0-21384 GCA_946598075.1 Artocarpus hirsutus
ATTGGACAACTAGAAAGTCAGAGAATTTTGGGCCTACAACTAGACCTCGGGCCACCTGGACATTTAACTTTTTTGACTGGGTTTCCTAGGCCGTTGATAAGCTTAGTGGAAAATCAATCCCATCTGCTGCTTCCTCCTCTTTTTTCCCCAAGTCTAATTAAGAGGATATGTTTGGGAGAGATTCTAAGAAGCCTTTTTTCCTTCTCGAATCCAAAAGTTATTTCTAAACGTATTTAAAAGATCTGTCATAAGTGCTTAGATTTTCTAAAAGTATTTTCAGTCAAAACCATAAAATATGACTTTTTAAAGAAAAACTTTTGAAATAAATTTTAAAACTTATACTTGAGTGTTAATAATACATTATAAACTTAAATATAACATTTTTGTAACTTGTTAAAAAAATTTAAAGCTCTTTAGTAAACTCGTTCTAACAACAAAATTAAAAATGCTATAGTGCTACTAATCATTTTAACCCATTTAAGCTTTTTTAAAAGTAAAGTTTTAAATACTTATTGAATAGCTACAATTTTTGTTTCTCTTCTTATACTGACTAATAACACAAATAAAAATTGTGTCAAACAAGCCCTCTATTCCACTTTTTAAAGTTATTTATTTATTTTTTTAAAATTTGTAATTCATATACATCATTTTAGGTATTTAAAACTAAATTTGTGACAAAAATGGTACGTATAAAATTCAGCTATGTAAAAATAGTATTTCATTAACTCATCCTATTTTCAACCACTAACGTAGTTTGAACTATGAATTAGAACAAACTGTAACATATAGTGTTTGGGAATAAGTTTAAACTATGAATTAGAACTAAAATACTGTAGCATATTAAAACTTTATATTATAACATATTACTACGAGAGCTTTACATTATAGTTAAAACTAAGTTGCCAAATAAAAAATATTTCGGTTATGTTTTGCGAAATGGTGAATCCCTGAATATAGCACCAAATAAGCGGCAAAAACATAAAAACATACCTTTTCTTATACCATGTATTATTCTGGTATAATCATAGTCAAGAAAATGAGTTTTGCTCTGTAAAGCAACCTCTAGGGGGAAATTATTAATTAATAATGAAAAGATGTTCCAAGTGAACGAGGACAACAGTTTTCAGAACAGCTACCAGCCATTCAGTGAAACTTGCCCAAAAATGAAAGAAAGAAAAAAAGTTGCACCAAAAAGAAGAAAACACACGTAAAACTACATTTACATTAATTTTTTTCTTATAAGCATAATTTACATCCATTATAAAAAGAAGTTTTTGAAAACAAATTAAAACTTAAACATATAATATGTAAGAGCTTTATATTATAACAGTTAAAATTTAACTTTTAAATACAATATTAAAGATATATTTAATAACCACATTTTAACAATAAAATAACTTTTAGTTTTAATTATATTCACAAATCTATTCTAAAATATTTGGGAACGTGTTAAAAGGGCTGTATCAAAGAATACACACACACCTAACAGGCAAACATGCTACATGCCCCACTGAAAAGTGCCAAAGATTTGAAGTCAGAAACTGCTTTCATATCACCCGTTTTCAAGTAAAACACAAAACATCGTATGAACATACCTCGAAAAGACAGCAGTCATTGAATCTGTTAACAAAATAGGAAAAAAAAAATAGTAGTTTTGTGTCAGTATCAAACATTGAAAATTTGTCATTACTGCACACTTCTAAACACGATTACTCTCGTATTATTCCATATAAAAGTTACTTTAAAAATTACAACAAAAAAAAACTCAAACTAAAAAAGAAAAAATTCAACAGAAACGGACAACAGATGCTTTGAATAGTCCACCTAATGACGGTGGCTTATGACCTCCTTTTGGATCCGATGATTTAAAAAGAAAAAAGAAAAAAGGAAAAAAATATAGACAAAGTTCTCTTTGTCATCATTTTGGCCTCTTCAATTCATACTTCACGTGCACTTGTAAACATGATCTCTTTCGCTTCACCGGCGGCTACTGGCCGGTGGCCGCAATCTGTACGGATGGGAAGTTTCTTTCTCTTCCACATTACTCTATTGTACTTCCTCTTTCTCTTTCTCTCTCCAGCCTCCGCGCTCGACTTTCTCCTCAACTCCTTCTTCGGCGCCGGCAACTCGACCAACATCACGCTCATCAACGACGCGCTCTTAGACTCCTCCGTCGTCCGCCTCACCAACGACTCCAACCAGTTCTCCTCTGGCCGCGCCTTCTTTCCGACGAGGATCGCCATGCGAAGAGCAAACGCTTCCTCTGTTACGTCGTTTTCGACCTCCTTCGTCTTCTCGGTGTTGCCGGAGATAAGCACTAGTCCTGGCTTCGGCCTCTGCTTCGTCCTCACCAACAACACCTCCCCTCCCGGCGCCCTCGCCAGCCAGTACTTTGGCCTCTTCACCAACGCCACCGAGCAGACCGTCGCTCCTCTCTTCGCCGTCGAGTTCGACACCGGTCGGAACCCCGAGTTCAACGATCCGGACGACAGCCACATTGGAATCGACCTCAACAACATCGAGTCGGTGGTGATTCAGTCTGCCGGGTATTACAGGTCCGCCGGATCCTTCGTCCCGATCCGAATGCGAGACGGTCAGAATGTTCGCGCCTGGATCGAATTCGACGGCGAAAACCTCGAGATCAACGTCACCGTAGCTCCGATCGGCGTCTCTCGCCCTACAAGACCGACTCTCAGCTACAGGAATCCGGCGATCGCGGATTACCTCTCCGACGAGATGTTCGTCGGGTTCTCGGCTTCTAAGACGCAGTGGATCGAAGCTCAGAGGATTTTAGCTTGGAGCTTCAGCGACACCGGAGTCGCGAGGGAGATCAATACGACGAATCTTCCGGTTTTTCTCCTTTCAGAATCATCTTCTTCTTTGTCTACAGGAGCAATCGCCGGAATCGCAGTCGGCTGCGCTGTGTTCGTGATCATTTGCGCAGCTTTAGGGTTCTGGCTATGGCGGAAGAGGAAATTGAAGCGCGAAGAGGAAAACGACGACATAGAGGATTGGGAGCTCGAGTACTGGCCTCACAGGTTCTCCTACGAGGAGCTCTCCGACGCCACAAAAGCCTTCTGCGCCGGCGAGCTCCTCGGCTCCGGAGGATTCGGCAAGGTCTACAGAGGAACACTCCCGAACAACACTCAGATCGCCGTGAAATGCGTGAACCAGGATTCGAAGCAAGGATTCAGAGAATTCATGGCGGAGATCTCAAGCGTGGGAAGGCTTCAGCACAAGAACCTGGTCCAAATGCGAGGGTGGTGCAGGAGAGGGAACATGCTCATGCTCGTATACGATTACATGCCCAATGGCAGCCTCAACCGTTGGATCTTCCACAAGCCGGAGAACCTCCTCCCTTGGGACCAGCGCCGTCGCGTCCTGGCCGACGTGGCGGAGGGGCTGAGCTACCTCCACCATGGCTACGACAAGGTAGTAGTGCACCGGGACATAAAGTCGAGCAACATCCTCTTGGACGCCGAGATGAGGGGGAGGCTCGGGGATTTCGGGCTGGCGAAGCTGTACGGGCACAACGAGGTACCGAACACGACGCGCCTGGTAGGCACGCTCGGGTACATGGCGCCGGAGCTGGTGACGGTGGCGGTGCCGACGGCGGTGAGTGACGTGTACAGCTTTGGAGTGGTGGTGCTGGAGGTGGCGTGTGGGCGGAGGCCGATAGAGATGGAGGCGGTGGAGGAGGAGGCGGTGCTAATTGATTGGGTGAGGGACTTGTACGCCGATGGGAGGGTGCTGGAGGCGGCGGACAAGAGGATTAGTGGGGAGTATGAGGTGGAGGAGATGGAGGCGGTGCTGAAATTGGGCCTTGCCTGCTGCCACCCCGACCCGTTGCGGCGACCCAGCATGAGAGAGGTGGTGGCGGTTTTGATCAGCGAGCTGGGTGCGACGGCGGCGCCCGCTGAGGTTTTGTCTGAGTTAGCCCGTGGTGATACTTGTGTTGTTGGAAGTGGCGGCGGAGAGTCCGTGCGATCGTCGGAGGTGGCGGCTCCTCTTTAACCTCAGCCGCGGGCTTCCATGGCGTGAATAGTGTTTTTTAATGGATATTTTTAGTCCTCCGTACGGCTTTTATATTTTTTTTAAAACCCTAATTATTGATTTTTTCGAATCTTACTTTGATTAATTTTTTGTTCCGTCGGCTTAGGCTCCCCCCTCTTCAACAAGTTCTTGTATATTTGTGTGTTTCATTATTAGGCTACGGCATTATTTAGAATAGCTTTTGCTTATATTTTTAATGAATAGAAACAAAACAAAAGTAATTATTCAAAACTAAATTTTTAAAAGAACCTTAATAGTTAAAATAATTTCAATCTTTTTAAGTTATAAAAATGTTATATTTAAACTTATAATGTATTATTGATATTCTAGCATAAGTTTCAAAGTCTATTTTAGAAGTGTTTTTTTAAGAAGTTATATCATGTGACTTTGACAAGAAACACTTTTAAAGAACAAAAACACTTCTGACAGTTCATTTTAACACTTCTAAAAACATCTTTTGAACTTAAAAGCCAAAATCAGCTTCTAAAAAACCCTCCCAAACATAGTCTATGACAGAAATGATAAAATTTTGTGAAAACTAATGTGGCGTGTAAATTTTTACTCTTTGATTGAAAAGTATTCTTGTTTTTTTTTTTGTTTTTTGGTTTATTTGGCTTGCAAATTGGAGATCAAACGGTATCAAAATTGCATATAAACTGTAAGATGAAAATGGTAAAGAGTAATATCTAGTACAAGTGTAGTTGGTTGTGTTGCATGCGATAGTCAGAGGAGGAAGATTTGGGAAGAATCTTTTGCCCCTTTTTTGGCAGCCATGGGACAAAACATAATTTAAAACACTCAAGAGAGAGAGAGTTTGAAAACTTGGATAATGTCATATATGTCAAATATGCTTTAAAGAAATATAGATAACGATAAAGATCCAATTCCAACAAGTCCAACTAAAATAGTGAGTTTCTGTTTAAGCAACATTCTCGATTATTATAATCATCCTTCATCATCATATCATTTAAAAAAAAAAAAACTTGGAAATGGATGAGTTTCTGTTTAAGCAACATTCTCGATTATTATAATCATCCTTCATCATCATATCATTTAAAAAAAAAACTTGGAAATGGATGAAATCAGAAGCACTACAAGTTTTGTGGTTGAGAAACCCACAATTAAGCTGACCCAACTCATTAAAAAATTGATTGGTTAAGTTTGTTAGTGGATTCAGAGCTAATTTTGGAGATCATTCTTGGCAACAATGTGTATATATCTATATCTATATCTATATATTAGCTGGTGTACCAGAGGTAGAAGTTAAAGAAGTGGAAACTGAAGCTTGTTTTCTTTCCATCACCAGTCTTGAAACATTGAGAATTCTGCTGGCAAAACAAAGCCACTGACTCTTTCATGGTCTCTGGTCCACAGACCAGAACTCCAACATCAGATCCACCAGTCTCAGTTGCGAACTTTGTGAATATATCTGCTTAAATTCACCTCACAAGATTTAAGAAACTAAAACTTATTTTCTTGTCAAAACAACTGAGTTGAAAGGACAAAAACAAGTTAATATTACCTTGAAAATTTGGCCTTCCTGTGAAATGTATCTCATGTTTATCAAGAGCTCCTCCTCCTGCTTCAATGGAACTTGGTTTCCAATATTTGACATGTTTTTCCACAAGTTGGGAAGTTTCTCTCTTCAGCCTACTCCATCTTACAGTAAGGGCGACTAAGGTGCTGCATATCATTGCTATGACAAAAGAAAATATGATGATCAGATCATATACCAAAGACGGGTTCTTCTCTTTGGAGGCTTTTGGACACTTGAGTTTCTTATTTTTCTGGTTTGATAAAAATATGCGGTTGAAACAGATTAGGAAGACAAGGAACACAATAAAGGAAAGCCCAGCTATGGCAGCCATCGAAAGAAAAGATTCGAGCCCGTTTAGTGCATAGCTAGAACCATCTGTGCCAAAATGCACTGTCTCTACTTGTGAATACTCGCCTAATTGTTCTCTTAGAGCTGCACCAGACGGCTGTTCTTGAGTTACAAACACTTTTAATTTCAGATGAAGTTGTTCAGTTGTTTGGTTTTGAATAATGGATGAGATTGAGTGCAATAGGCAAATATCTTGGGACTTCTTGACAACATATATGAGTTGAATTCTTGTTGGGAACTGGTTCCCACTTTTCTGGGCCGAAGCAATTTCCTGCAAGATGCTCATAAATGGGGTTATCCCAATTCCTCCAGCAACCAGAAGTAGACTGTCATATCTGCAAAAAACATATTTAGCTTTGTAAATGAATTCGACATACACCGAAAGCAATGTCGATGACATGAAGAGGTATGTTGAAGCACCTAAGGAAGTCCATCGAGGCGGGTCCATGAGGGCCTTCAACTGCAGTTGTTATGCCCTTCATCCGATCAGAATCTGACTCTAGCTCATTCTTTGTCAACTTGTGTAGAGAACTGGTCCATGATCCTTGGCATTTTATAATAACAGACATGGTGTTTCTATCGACACTTGAGCTGGAAGTTATACTAAAAGGGTGCCACTGAAACTTGGATATACTTGGTATCTTCACAAATATTACACTTGTTGGTGTATACTTCAGTTCTGCAGTATGGTTTCAAATAGTGCTTTATTAAGTAACATTTGAAAAAACGAAAAAAAGGAGTAGTGGTC
This sequence comes from Artocarpus hirsutus, assembly GCA_946598075.1. Taxonomy (NCBI): domain Eukaryota; kingdom Viridiplantae; phylum Streptophyta; class Magnoliopsida; order Rosales; family Moraceae; genus Artocarpus; species Artocarpus hirsutus. The sequence goes on from CAMOHE010035850.1 coordinate 6,687, forward strand.
ATTTAGCGCAACTTTCAGAATCTACTGGGACAAAAAGCGTAATGGAAAGGGGACCAGTCCACACTCTCATGAACAATTCGCAAAGGTCAAACTCTGTGCATACATCAATAATCTAACCTCCGACAGAATTGAGAGATAGCCATGGATCAGTCTTCCCTTGCCGTATGCCACCGCTGCCAGTGGTCATTAAGTACTTCTTTACTAGTAGCAGCTTCTAGTTGTGAACTGGAGACTTACTTGGATCTTTTGGCAGAATAAGCTCAATAACCTTGCCGGGGAATATTTTCGCAGAAAGAATGCATATTTCAGGTCTTGATTGAATGATTTGGAGTAGCTTATCGAGGCCAAAGAGAAAAATCCGAGAGAAAACCCAATAGAAATGCCGGTCTCCGGCATGGAACAAGAAAAACACCACGAAGACTACATACAGATGGTGTGTGTGATAGAAGATTTCAAACCTCCTTCTCCTTATTTGAGGAAGTGCCAGGATCCAAATTACTAGAACTGTAACTAGAGCAATCTCTCCAGCCAATTATATCCGGCCTGTTTTCTGCCATCTCCTTATCTGTTCCCAAGCAAAGTACAAAGGAAAGAAAAAAAGAATTCATTAACTGTGAATACCGCAGAAATCGGGAGAGATATAGCAAGAATTACCTCGTCTTGAATGTAGTGTCTGACCCCCCAAATGAACAATGTGCTTCCACCATGAATAGTGGCAAAGCATACCATAAGCCAGACATGGTATCTTACCGCAGCCTCATATTGGATGCCGAGTAACCCCAAGAAGGCCAAACAACTTAATATTGGTCGAAGAAATAATGCTAAACATGCTTCTGCCAGCAAACCAAACCGTGTTGCCACTCTCAAATACTTCAGTTGCCATCTGATGGGAAACAAGTTGAATCATCAGTTATGGTGAAAGTAGTTGTACTAAAGATCATTTTAATGATAGCAAGTACTCACGTTTGTAGCTTCAGTGATTTTACCGGCATCAAGCCCTTAAAATCGTTCGAGATGCGTGTAAAAAGTCCATGCTAATAAGAGGGCAAAGAGGGAGATTGATAGGATTTCCAGAGCAGACAAAGTACCCAAAAGGGTGTTCACAGCCACTGGATCGGAGACACCAGCAAATTTTTTCCTCCCATGTCTATAAATCCAAATTAACCAGAAAAGAGAAAAAACTTACTTTGAGAAATTTTATGTGGGTGATCATCTAATTGCAGAAATATATTGATTTTACCTCCTCCTTGTCTTCTTGAGCTGCAAATTCATGTAGATAGATCCAGTTATAGCCAAAGCTATTATTGGAAATGTAAAAACAACAAAACTAATACCTGCAAAAAATATCAAGCATAAGCACTTGCCATAACATGTTAAAGAAAAGTATTTTGGCAAAAAAATAGAAACTCATTCAATGAAATCTCAATTATTGTACCATAATATCCAAGGATTGTAGGCTTCAATCTCTCTTCAACTTCTTTCCATTCTCTTGTCCAAATCTGTGTAGGCTTCAGAAGCCAAAGAGAAACCCAACCAGCAAATATCAAGATCATCAACACTTTCAGAACAATGAGAAATGCAGCTTCTGCCATGTCTAATCTAAGCAAAAATTTTTTGCTGCCAAATTGAGGATTTTTTATTTCTCCTTTGCCCAGAAAGGATCTGTATTTAAAAGACCTTTTTGAAGCTTGACACCACTAAGTGATCTCAAAATTTAGTCCCACCACTTTTCAGAAGTGCCTATCAATTCAATTTTAGATGGCTACTTCAAAAATTAACAACAAAATTACACAGGACTCTTGGAAGTGCTGCTTGCAATATATGAATCTTTTTGAACATTTGCATCGTGATAAATTCATCCATTTTCAACATCTGTTATAATTTCCTTTTCCCCTTCTAGGTTCCAATATGGAATGGATTAATGACGACACATCCTAAATCATGCCTATGATATAAGAAAAATGATACGCATCATTAAAAAAAAATTAATTTCTTCGTACTTCTTGAAGCTTAAATTATGACTTTTTAATGGTTAAATAACTAAAAACAAAACATGTGTATTCACGAGTTTATGATAAAATTTTTTTTACTAGCCTCTTTTATTTTTTAAATGCTCTACACCTTATAATAAAGTCATGTTGTCACCGTTAAATTATACTTGCAACTATTATCGTGTGTATTATTGCTCTCCAATATAAAAATATCCATGTCTATGCATGTATGTGTGTACAAGTTGTCGCTTTTCTTATTGTTTTTCTTCTTTTTTTTTTTTTTTTTTTGCAAGCAGTTACTTGCTCAGCTTTAGTAGTCTGCTAAGGTCAATTATTATTATTTTTCAAAGATAAAGAATCTGGTGTAACACAGTGGACTTCTGGCCCAACTAAAAGGTTCTTCTTTTCCTGTTATTCTCTTTGTCTTACTCTTTTGCCATTGAATGAATTAGAACAGTTAGAAATGCAATAATAACCTTGGACAAGCTTTCATTATATGAAAAAGAAACCTTGTATTACAACTAATTCAAATCTGCCGAGATCCTGATTTTCAGGATAGTTAGTTGTATTATCTTGGTCCTATCTTGCTTAAAGATTATGTCAAGATTGACCGTCAAGTAAATTTTAGTGCGCATCACTATACTATAGCTTAAGAAAGGGATATGTTGTGGCATTTGGGAATGAAATTGAAACCGAGACTTCAAATTAAAATTGGTTTGAAAATTTACTTTGTGAAAAAAAATATTATAATAAAATTAGTTTGAACTAGTTTTTAAACGCAACAAGTACTATTGCGCGGGACAAGCCTTTTGGAACATAAGATAATGAAGGTGAACTATTGGGCTAGAAAAATGTTTTCAGCCGGACGGGGCCTACCCTCCTGACTCTCACCGGGGATGGGCCCCAACTATGGGCCCCACTGCTCTCTGTGAGAAGCCTGAGCTACCGCCCCAGTGGGCCCAATAAGAGGAAAACACAAGGCTTGGACTCTTCTACTATAGAAGTGGAAAAAAGACACGTCTTTATGGCCTTTTAACAAAACTTCTCACTTTTCAGCGTTGAGGGCATGCAAAAGGTTACTTCTTGCAAATAGGTCAAGGTTGAGTTGGATGCCAAGAATCATTCAATGGAAAACACAATTGAAGAAAAATAATAAATAATTAAAAAATAGAAAAATAAAAGCATTATATTTGTTGTGCCTTAAAAGAGTTGTTTCAGTTTCTGCCTTTTTCAGTTTTCTTTGGCTACCATAAACTTTAGATGCTTCAAGCATATTGGGGGTATAGATACATAAACATATATGCATACATATAATTTCAAGAATTTGAAGTGAAGAGCAACTAAACAAAAAAGGGCAATCTGCAAAGTAGTCTGTTTGGAGGAAAAAGAGACAAATGGAGAATGGCATGGCACATGAGCAGCTACTTCTTCAGTAGACGAGTGATGTGATTATAAGGGGAAAAAAGGAAGAAGAGAAAGACATTATTTATTAGTGGAAAAAGCAAAACCCTCAATGGGGAAGAATATTCTTCCTATTTTTTTTTATTTTTATACAATGGACCCCACCCCTTCCCCAATGCCATTAGACCAACATGTCTTGTGCATATTCTTCCTAAATTGGACAACCTATTGTTGGTGTATGGCGCTAAAAAATTGAATTGGTTTAATTATTGTTTTGGTAGCTTGCTCGTTACTCTACAATTGTACATAGTTTTCTCGCTTTTGGAACTATTCAAGTGTCCATGAAATTCCTCTCAATCTTGGTCTTAATTGTACAAGTGTTGTCTAAGCCGGTGCTGGTGCCCACTCTATATCTGAATGATCATGTGCCAAAAGGTCTGCTCATGAAAAAGGATCATGGGCGAAATTGAAAAGAATAAAGTTGAAACTTATGTTGGAATTTAAGTTTTTTGGCTAAAAAATAAATACACTTGTAAAATATGATGTTAGAAACTTAAAAGTGTGGTGTACGAGAGCTTTGCGTTGTAGCATATTTTTTATTTATATTTTCAACTTAATTCTCAAACATACTAAAAAAAAAAAAAAAGCAACAATGCATATTGAATAAGCTCCATGCTACCTTCTTCAATTCGGTCCACTTAAATCTCAAAAATATTATCCAAGCTATAAGTTGTCTAAGGCTCACTTGGCAGAGATTTTGCTTGTGCTTTTAGTTTAGGGTTGTTTGCGATAGCTCGTACTTTTACTTTTAAGCAATGGAATCAGAGAAAAACAAGCTAAGGCTTTTTAACTAGTGTTTAGATAGAGCTTGGAAAAATGCTTTTTATTTCAAAAGAGTTTTTAAACCTATTTACTTAAATAAGTCAAAAGCTCTTATTGATATAAAAGTAATGTAATTCAAAGACAGTTCTTCTTAAACAAACGTCAAAATGTAAATTAAAAAAGCTTTTTTCATAAGTACTAAAAAGTTGGCTTATCCCAAAAATGCTTATAAAAACCAAAATTGCTTTTCAGAGGTCCATCCAAAAATGTCTAAAAACAACTTTTGGAGTAAAAAAAAAAAAAAAAAAACAGCCACAGACAGTTTTTTTTTAAAACCTTTCCAAGCAGGCTTAAAAAGAAGTAAAAGTTGTGGTTTTTCAACTAATGTTATTAGAACTATAGTTTAAAAAGAACTTAAATGAGACAAAAATTGTTTTAAAAATTACAATAAGTAATAAAATATTATAATGAAGTTCATGATATATTACTAAAATTTTCTTGTACAAGTTTCAAAATTTATTTTAAAAGTGCTTTTTTGAGAATCTTTGTTTTGTGGCTTTAAGTAGAAGCACTTTTGAATAGTCAAAACACTTCTGGTTGTACCTAATGTGAAAGAAACATAACATTGATTCCTTGCTATTTAGTAAATATCAAAACGGTATCTTATAGGTTTCAAAAACATTATTTTGCTATATTGAGCGTGTGTTTTATAACATAAAATTTTCTTCGTACCTTTTTATTAGTGAGCCTCAAATTAATTAATTTTGTAAAGCTATAATAGAAAATCAAAACAAAAGATTAAGAAAAATTCAAGAAAAAAAAATCAAATACATGGATTTGTTCACCTTTTTGTTTTGTTTATATTTATGTTTACATAATTTTAACAAAATAATTTGGAGTTCTTTTATAAATAGATAAGTTGAAAATTTCACATTACTAAATAGGAGTTTATGGTACTAAAATTATTTTTTTTAAGAAATGGGGTATTGTTTTGATATTTCTAAACAGCACGATTTCACATTACAAAATAAGAGTTCATGGTACTAAAATTATATTTTTAAAAATTATACGGTATCGTTTTGATATTTTCTAAATAACATGATATCAATGTAATGTTTTCTTAAAATACATGGCACCATAATAATTAAAAAACCCACTTTTAACAAAACAAACACTTCTAAAATTAGCTTTTGGACTCGTAAAACCTCAAACAACTTTTAGAACACCTTCCCAAACATGTTGAAAAGAGAAAAAAAAGTAAAGATCACCGAAAGATAAAGGCCACCGAAAGTTGTAGTATAGTGGACAGGACGTATTTGTTAGATCTCTCTTATCTTTTCCTCCAGAAACCGAAACTCCATAGTCTTACTTGAACCCACTTGGCACTAGGCCGAAAGCATGAGGAGAATGGTTCAGGCTTTGATCTACTCCTCGGTAATCCTTATTGCCAAAGTGCCGAAGGAAGCTAGGCAGCATGACAAGCATCTTTTGATTTCTTTTAGGAACAAGAAAGAAAGAAAGAAAAGTGAAAAAGGGCAAAAAAAAAAAAAAAAAAAAACTATGCCTTTTTTGTGGGGGTGTACAAAATTGGAAATGTCTGTTTTGCAACTTGTACTTGGATATTTTACACTTCCATTTTTTTAATGAAAAAGTGACGTATTTCAATAATTCGATTATTATGTTACCTACTTATGAAAGCCTCGTGGTCGATCTTTATGTGTATTCTTTGCTTCTATTGTTTAAATAATAATTATGAATTGTTATTTTGAATTTCTATTTACCCCAAGAATCCCTCAAGGTACCAAAAAAAAAAAAAATTCCCTCAAGGTCCATTATTCCTACGAGAGGAAAAAATATATGTATATATCAAGATGAAGTAAAGTTCCATCATATTACTAGCTAACTTATGAACACATGAGGTTATAAACATCATGCTAACTTATGAGCAAAAGTAAACCTATAAAAATAGACTTGAATATGTAATGCCAAATAAGTGAATTAGGTCCATAAAAAATAAAAATAGAATAAAATAAGTGAATTAGGTAATCCGTTATATATTTAGATGAAATGGTAAACTTTTGAAGCAAAAACCTTGCAAACTTGGGACGATTAATTGAAGCAAATGTATCTTAGTAAGTAAACTGTTGTGTCCTGACCAAATACCTCCTTTCATATTGAACTATCCAAGGTTTACAAAAAAGATTCATCTAAAGAAGAAGAGAAAAATTGTAGAAGAAACATTATTATAGTTAGGAACGTTCAAGGTATAAATATTGAACTTATTCTAATTGAGATATCATTTCATCTCTCTTTCATAAAATTATTATACAGGGTGTTTGGCAAAGTTGGTTCTAACCAACTTTTAGTTAAGAACAGTGTAAATCTACCACATGCTACAGTAAAAAGAAAAGTTTACTATAATGTAAAACTCTCATATGTTACAATGTCTAGAGTTATAGCTAATAGTTCTAATAATCATGGCAAACACCCTAATAGTTTTCCTAGCATGCAAGACAAGAACAAGGTCTATCTGTTACAGTTTGTGTCCAACCTATATATTTAATGTGTTTTACGGCAAACAATTTCAAGGCAATAAAAAATAAGTCAAAGAAAAAGTCTAAAGTTTCCATTCATAATGGACTTCTTTTTAATAGCTAAACATAACAAAATCCTTTAGCTGCTCATAATGGCTTTGTGAGAATTTTGTCGTGGATATATACTTGTTAATTTGTCTTGTACATTGTCCAATCCAAATTGTGTACTCAAACTTGGTCCAAACACAACCTAAAAAAAATATCAACTAGAATCATGTATTATGTCTAAATAATAATATTTATCTTGATTTAAGACAAGTTTGGTGGTATTCCCATGTGGGTATAGTGAAAATGTCTCATATTCAGACATCTATATGATAGCTTAGGAAAACTAAGAATATTATAGTAATACCATATTTGAAAATTGCAAATAAATGTTCAATCAAAGACTTATTATTTTTATTTTTTGCATTTTTTTGAATATGAGGACGATTACAAAAAAAGGAGATGCCTTCAGAATTCCATGGAAAGTTAGAAACTGTACTAAAACTAGCAAACCACATAATATGGTTGGAGGAAAAACAAGCATACAAAAAGAGTTTCTTGTTAGGGTACCCTTTACTGTTACAAAGAATTCTATGATATTACATGCAAAAAAAAATATATTTTTAGATATAATCAGATTATATCAAATTAAGAAAAATATAATGATTTAACATAACGCGCGGTGATTTACCTTTACACCTAAGAAGAAAAAAAAATAATAGGTCTGGTAGCATTCACAACAAAGCTTGACAAAAGAGAATCTTTATTCCTTTTTGATCCCTTCTTGTTTTCTCCTTTTTTTTTTTTTTTTTTTTGGTGGCTTTCACGGCAACGACTCTTTCCTTGTGAACCCCATGACAAATCCACTAAAAACCCAACCTCATAATTTTCACTCTCTAGAAGACTAGATTCATATCATTTCTCTCTCTAGCCCCTACAATCTTCCCCTCATATAGTTATTTCTAGACACCCTTTTTGTTCTTTACGTGTTTATCTTTGCTATCTGCTTAGAGAGAGAGGGAGAGGGAGAGAGAGTAGAAGTGAAATGGAAGATAAAGAATATGTGCCAGGATTAGCCATTGAATATTATACCAGCTTTGGAAGTGATTACAAGATCATGTCACCAGAAAATGAGATAGTGGAAGTAGTTGAAGAAAATCACAGCAAGAATAGCTCAATCAAGAGTATAAGTAGCAGCATAATATCAGATGGCATTAATGTTAATAAGGGGTTAAGCGACGAAGTTTATGTGGCTGTTGGGAAATATGACTTGGATGTTGTGCAGCGGACTCTTGATCATGTCGTTTCTCCTGGCGCTCGTTTTTATCTTGTCCATATTTTCCCTCCTATCACCTATATTCCCATGCCACGTAAAAATTTTAAATTTTTCCAGCACTTGAATTTTCATGTGAATCATGTTTTCTAGTATACTTACGTGTCGTTTCTTTCGCAGGTTTGAAACGAAATTCAAATATTTTTGCTACACTATAAGGAAAAAAGGGCTTTCGTATTTGATATGTATAGCTAGATAATTTCATGCTCTTGAAAGAAAAAATTTCTTTAATTTCTGATATATAAATGAATCAGGGTGAAAATTTTGCTTCATAAAAAACATCTGTAGTGTTAGATTTGTTTCTTTTCTTTTTCTTTTTCTTTTTCTTTTTCTTTTTTTTTTTTTTCCTTATTAGAAGATCAGGAGTAGTTAGACAAATGCTCTGAATTTCTTTAACCAAAACAAAGTATAAAGGATGATTTCATACAAGAGAATTTGACAGGAAAAGTGAAAACTTTTCAAACATGTCAAGGACACTGGTTCATTTGGGGGAAAAAGTAATTGGAATCACAGGCAGGGCCTCTTTTCTGCTGAAAAAAAGACATAATTGGATCAAGGTGGCATGTTACTTTCTCAGATATACTCCCATTCAGTTGGACACTCAAGGGAATTTTGGGGCTCGGAACTTAGACCATACACTTGCTAAATGAGAGATGACCGTAAGATCTAGCGCTTTAATAAATCGATCATGCGTTGGGACATGGTCTAATTGGAATTCAAAAGTGAAAACATTTTATGGTTATTATTCATTCAGGAATCAGGAAAAGCAGTAGTCTGTATCCCTTTTCAAGTTCTGTTCAAGTTTGACTGCTGGAATGCTTGTTGCAACAGTTGGAAAATTATCAAGAAGCCATTTAACAGAAGATCAAGTGAGATTCTACATAGATGAAGAGGAAAATCGGAGGAGAAACCTCTTGCAGAAGTACACCCGTCTGTGCAAGGATGCTAAGGTGCGAGATAGCATCGCCGAATTGCACAGAGAATTTGAATGTAAAATGATTAGGAACTTTACAATCTTACTTTGTTAAATCTTTGCTTTCTTGGCAGGTAAATGTTGATACAATGCTGGTAGAGCAGGATGCCACAGCCAAAGCAATTGTTGATCTTATTGCTATTCATAAGATTACCAATCTTGTTATGGGACTAAAAAGACTCCCTCATTCAAGGTATGACTACTTCTGCTGCATGTTTTGTTTCCCGTAATTCGATGTGTAGATCGGCCAAAAAACAAAAAAAAAAAAAAAACTTTGTTTTAATTTGGCTAATCAATTGTTTTAATCTGGCTAATCAACGTCAAATTGATAAACTTTGGAAGACATTGGAGAAATAAGAGAACGATGATGAAGTATGTATATGCATACACGCTTCTTAAAAGAAAGCTAAGCAATTTCCCCAAGTTGAAAGATTCCGAGTTCCTCAAAACCAACATAAAACTCATTCTAAGATTTTACTTGCAGACTATGTTATTTGAAAGAAAAAGAAATGCATAAGCATTGACATTTCAATTAATAAAAGTAGTTCAAATTTTAACCATCAAATTGATTTTTCCATCATTCGACGTCTGATGAATTCCTTGTACAATTTGTCAGTACAACCAGAAAAGGCTAATTGTTATAATCATGAAACTACAAAGCAGTGCCTTTTGTTTTTAACAAAATATATTCATTTGTTCTTCAGGATATTGAGGACAAGAATGGCTAAAGGGAAATATGTGAAGAAGAGCGAGAATTTTGTGAAGTGACCATTGTCCACCATGGCAAAATGTTTTATGAAAGTGAAAACATTATAAGGTCTGTCCATTCTTCTCAGGCATCAAGTCCCAGGAGATCCTCAGGTCATAATACAGCCCATTCTCAAAGAAGCTTCTTTCTCTGAACATGCTTTTCAGGCAAGTCCTATTCATTGTTCCAATCCCTCTATGTTCCTTGTTCACATATCACAGGGGAATAAGAGGGCGTTATACTACTTAGGAGGAACATGATATGATGCTAATAATTCATTTTGTAGAAGAAAAGATAATTTGAATAGCAATGGAAATTTTTTTTTTTTTTAAATTTAAAGACCAATAAGATAGCCAATAATAAGCCTTGGAAAATGCATGATATGAAGTTTAAAACTCCGACGTGAAATTTTGTAATCTTCATTTTCTACCATATGGGGTGGGACGGCAAGGGATTGATCAGTTAATTGTTTGTTTGGGACTAACCATAAGAGAGAGTAAATTTAGTTGAGTTTCTTTTGTTGTACCAAAGTCCTCTTGTAAGGTTTTTAGCTTGTAAATGCGAGAATATGAAACAATATCTACTAGATTTTTTTAGCCTATTGATCAAAAAAATCACATTTTGATACATATTTCAATCTATATATTTGCAATTTATAATTTGAAAAACAAAGAAAGATGTATATACCAGTGCGCATGAGACAAAATAGACGATTCTTGAGAATTCAAAAGACAGGACCCTATTCCACAGGAACGCAGTTTGCGATATCTGAATAGAGCCTCAAACGAGCAAGAAGCCAACACCATCCGGAACAGAATCAAGAGATGCTGTGGAAACATGTTCAATTGTTGGCCTAGCCTACGTGAAGAATCAAGAATCCTCAATTACATCATCTTTTGTTGTATGAGAAATGAGCTCAAGTTCGAGATGGAAAGAATAAGAGGCACGTAGTGTTATGGATGCAAAACTTTTATGCTAGAGGAGCAAATTTCATGAAGATAAAAAGGGAGAATTTCACTTTTAACAACTTTTTTCCTCTCATTGAGGTTTCTTTTTTGGAACTCTATACTTACTCAAGTACTAATAACACCAGAAGTCTTAGTTGCTTCAAAGAGGACAAACAGTTTAAAAATTAAGTTGATTTTTTTTTTGCATGTTTGATTAGAAAAAAATGAGAGCAATATGTATATTTTTTTTCCTATTAGCTCTAATGGAAAATATGTATCCTTCGGTATCAAATGAGAATGTCAATAAATGGGTCCAAATCAACTCTGTTATTCATAAAATTTGAATTTCAAACTAATTTTACTTCAAACCTTCTTTCATCTACATTCCCAAAAGGCCTATTGATATGGCGGAATATTAATATAGAGGAATATGGGAATGGAATGGTTACATCGGAGGATAAAAATCTCAAGTGTAATAAGCTTTCCCTCGCTTCTCATAGCTTGTCAAGCATAAATGGCAATGACTTACAGTCAAACACTTTTACTCAAAAACATTAAATTCAATTAGCAAATACGGTAAAAAAAAAAAAAAAAGAAAGAAAAATGCTTCCTGAGCCCTCTTTGAAAGATAGAACTTGTTGCCAATTCGGGTACTACAAAATAGGCTTTCCCTCGAAGATTTTCCCTAAGATGCTCTCACTTTCATACACAAATCTAAGATGCAACAGCATGGATTTCATCAATGAAAGTCTGATGAAAATGATTGATAACAGGACTGCATCCAATCCCACAAGTACACATCGATCACTCTCACTGTCTCAGTCTAGACATGTTTTTAATCCATTCAGAATTCCATTCAGAAGATAATTCGGACGATGTACAATTCATGACAACCATTCTCCGCCACCAAGTAAGAACGGATTCAATCACCACCAACTTGCCTCTTCCATGAGTCCTCGACAATCAATTCATCGACTCCCCAGTCCTCATAGCTGGAGGATGTAAAAGAAAAACAGCAATACTTAGAACACAAACGATATTAAAGAGAGAGAGTAACAACGGGGCAAACTACTTAAGGCATGCATGAAATAGTCTGAGCAACATTTTGAACAATGACTTGATACTCCATGAAAAAAATCCAATGGCATGACGCCGAAGAAACTACCAAGCATTCTTGATAAAAGAACTTCACCTTCCATCGGGCAGGTAGCGACGGATCGTAAAGGGAATCTTCCGTTCGCGAAGCTCCTTCATTGCAATCTGAAAAGACAGAAATCAAAAGTAGTAACATATTTAACAACAAGGAAAAAGCGGAGTGAAGCATACAGCAGCTGTATGCTGCTGTATGCGCCAAAAAAGTTATAAATTATGCACGTATCATCTAGTCCTATTGGCTGTCATATTATAAAACTGTCCAGATAGGGGCCGTTTGGTATTGTTTTCAAAATAGATGAAAATATTTTCGTTTTAGAGAATGAGAATTTTTTGCAAATTGTACTAAGAGTGTTTTTAAAATTCTTGTCTCGAAAAGCGTGCGAAAGCATTTTTAAAAATTCTGAAAACAAAAACAAACGGGGCCAAAATGTCACAAAATCATACCTCAAGTGGGTCTGTCTCACCTTCCAGCTCAACCATTACAGGTGCATTCATGCTGTTCATCAGGAAACAAATTTTGTTAACGGGATCCATTAATCTTCTTGCTTTAAGAGAGGGAGAGAGAGAGAGGTAAACACCTGATCTGCAGGGCACGCGTACCCAGTATTCTTGCACGTTCATACTTGGTCATATATTTTGAAGTTTTACGAGGATGTCCCACTGGTTCTTCTTCTTCTTTGTCCTCGGCTTCAATAGGTTCCCCACCAATCTCATCATTGTTATTGTTATCTACATCTTCCTCCGCCCCTTCCTGTTCACTCATTCAGTTAAAAACAAACTTCTAGTTCTGCAGTTTAAAGAGGACAACAAAAGGCAAAGTTGAGCTCTTACTTCAATTTCGGGTTCTGGTGGCTCATCCTCATACCTGAACAAAGAAGAAAAATTTTTTGAATAATTTACTTTCAAATGTAGTTCCACGGTATGAACACAATAGTATCTACAATAAGCATTCTACACTATTTAAAAACAATATTGTGAACGCTAGGACAGCAATTAACATACCACTCCTTGTGAAGTGTATACATTCAAGAATTAAATTGAATCAAAACATGCTTATTATAACCAAGCTTGAAAAATTAATATTGATTTAGAACAACATTAAAATGGGTCCAAAACAAGACTATAAAATCCTCAGCAAGCATAGAAAACAATTTTGCAGTACTCAGCAGATATATAGAGCTCCAACCAAATACATACACAATAGTGACATGGGAATATCAAGCTCTGAACAAACATAGGAGGCTATGCAACAGACAGACTCTAAACTTGATCAACAGACACTACCATTAAATGCAAAATATAGCACTGATTATGCAATGTATCATATATATATATATATAACCTTTGCATCATATCTTCGACGGTCCAAACTTCCAATTTAACTAAAATATCTTCAACAAACCCATTACATTAAAGTTCTAAATTTTTCACAAACGTTCTCAAAGGTCGTAAATAAATCTTTTTGTGCAGCAAATACACAAACAGATACAAAACTTTCCATCTAAAAAAGCTCTTTTTTTAACAAAGAGAAGATTCTCTGTCCAATTAACCAAAAACAAGGGAAAACAGAAAAAAGGGAAAAAAAATCAAAAGCCTAAGAATTCACGTTGCGTAAAAAGGTGATTTTTATAGAATGCTTAGTTTCTAGGAGAATAAATAAAGACAGAAACTTGATATTTCAATTCTTTCCCCAAATCGCAAAACCTAAAAGAAAGAAATCAAACTGAAAAACCCTAAGCCGAAGAACTAAGCAGAAAAGTGAGAATTGAGAGATATCAGGAGAGGGAGAGAGAGACAAACCCCATATCCATGTCGTTGTAATCGTCGTCCGCCATTGTAGATCAATGAAGAAGCTCAAACCTGTTTTTCTGCTCAGAAGGAAGCTCGGCCCTCTGCTCTGAGTCGAAGAAGGCTGTGGTGATTTACGACAAGTTTTAGGGTTTAATAATATGATTCATTTGAAGACGGGAACTCGGGATAGAGAAATTTGACGGGCTGGGCCTCAGCATCAACGGCCCAGACAACATCCTTAAACAACTGAGTGTGTTTAGCAACGGAGGAACTAAAAGTTATAATAATCAATTTATTATAGAATGGTTCTATTTTCTTTAGGCTGTTTTTAAAATAAATTTAAGTATTACAGAAAGCTCTCTAATAAAATGACAAAAAATGACGAATATAAATGACTTAGTTACATAAAAATTCTTTTTTAATAAATAAAAACTAATGATATATTATTTTTCTTTCTGCACATACCTATATGTAAGGACAAAACTTAATTTTCATCGTTCAATGACTATTTTGAAAAATCAAATGATTTTTATTTTATTAAATTATATACAAATAAATGTCTCTCATATTCTGTTCATATTTTGGTTTTTGTTTGAATAAAGTAGCATTCTGCATTCATGATAAGTGCTTGTTTAGTTAAATTAGTATATGTAATAATGAATAAATAATAAATAAATAAATATTTTTTAGAAAATATTATTAGTAGATATAATATTTTTTAATAAATTGTAGTATAAATTAAAATTTCTTTTATTATGAAAATATTTCATGTCTAAAGCTTCAACAAAAAATAAAAATAAAAAGAGAGATAGAGAAGTAAGAATATAAATAATGAAAAAATATAGATGTGAAAAGAAAAATGAGGTGAAAGGAAGTAATAACCTTCAGGGTAGTTTTTGAACTATAAGAAATGCAATAAATAAATTTAGTTATTTTAAGATTATAGAGGTGTATTTAG
>CAMOHE010035854.1:0-14236 GCA_946598075.1 Artocarpus hirsutus
ATTTTACTGCAATTTTCCTCCCAAAAGTAGCAAAACCATTATTTTTTTTCTTTTTAATAGGAACGTTATTAAAAAAATTAGAAAGAGCTTTTTAATTAAATGAGAACATATTATATATTTAAAAATAGACACAATTATAATATTTTTCATAAAGCAAGGACAAAGATTGAAATTTTAGAATTTTTTTTAAAAAAACCAAAAATTTAATATGAATGGGAGCATGTGCTCCTAGTTAGTAGCATATGACTCCGCCGCTGGTCTTATATGGAGTGCCCCTCATGTTATGTGAATGGACTCCTATATTTAGTCACTACTAAAAAGAAAATTAGTTAAATGGTCTTTTAATTATGTTTCAACAAAGATAGTTTATCTAATTCAAATTGGCACCTTTCTTTGCAGAAGGTTGGAGCAGAGCTGAAAACTGAAGCAAAAGATGAAAAAAAAAAAAAAAAGTATTACCCAGAGAAAGTTTCTGTTATATATGAAGGTGCATGCCATAATCCCTGTGCAAAAGCATGCATGGATATCTTATAGTGTAGTTTTCCTTTTTCCTTTTTCCTTTTTTTTTTTAATTCATTGCTTTTCCAAAAAGGTCAAAAACTAGCGTGTTTGTTTTTGTTATTAGAATTTTTGAAAATGCTTTCGCACATTTTCAAGACAAAAATTTTAAAAGCACTTTTAGTATAATTTTTAAAAAAATTTTATTTTTTAAAACAAAAATATTTTTATCTATTTTAAAAACAATATCAAACTGTATAAATTTAAATGTTAAACATTTTTTTTTTCCTTCAATCAATAATTCATATGAAAGGCTAGAAGCTAATGACCCTTTGGGTTGACTAGCAACCATTTTCATTGTTGATTGATTTTCATTTTTCCCCTTTAAAACTAAACAAATTTTATTGTAGGCCCTAGGTTTTACGTATAGATGTAAGTACCCATCTTAAATTCCTTTTTTACAAACATTGTCGACCCATACCCTGATAGTAATCTGAACACCTCAATGACAACCATATACTTTACTCCTTCTATCTTTTCTTCTTTTATTTTTCCTGCTGAAGAATAACTATACCTACCTCATTTTGGCTGTTTAATAGATAAAAAGCCATAATAAAAGATAAATTTGCATTAACGTTCTTAATTTGTATCTTAAATTCAATCAAGTATAATCAGTAAACTTTACATTGCCAGCAACAATGCATCTAGAGAGACGTGGTAATTCTTTTTTAAACTCAAGATCTTAAAGTAAGTCTGTAAGTATTGAGATGGTAGTTTCATAAGAGCTCAAAGGATAATTGTCATTTTAAGTAGAGAGAGTTCTAAAGAAAGAAATATAATATTATTCTCAAACAAACTAAGGATATGTTGGGAATGAGAAAAGTCTCACATCAGCGAAGAATCAGCCAAGCTTTACACTGTAGCATGTGAGAGCTTTACTATTCTCTAACCAAAAATTAGTTTAGATAATGCTTGCCAAACACCCTAATAATCTTCCTGCTGTAAAAAGATGCAAACGAAAAAGGTATTCACTTGAGGGAGGGCTGGTGAACATCATGGGCCTTCTCTGAGGTTTGGGATTAACCAAATTTTGAAAGTGAAAACTAATATTAGTTAGTTGACGTTAAAAAGACAATTCTAAAAAAATGTTCAAAAGATAGATACATCCTTAGTTGAATAACAAAAATTAAGAAAAAGATTTTGCCACTTTTATAGTATATAAAAGAATACATGTATGTGAATGAATTACAATGAAAAAGATCTATTATGTCCAATACATTTAGAAAATCTATGATGTTCAATAAATTTAGATTGTTAAACTATTTCATATAGTAAATTGCAATTTTTTTAAGTTTATTATTTTATGTATCATCCTAGATGATTTATTATTTTATGAAGAGAGAATTTATTAATATAGTTCGGAAATTTCTATCAAAAGTATAGTTGTAACATTTGTTTTGGTCATATGAAAATATCTTTCAAATTAAAACGAAAGATAGTATGCTATGATGTGAAAAAAAAAGCTCTATTAATAAGACGCGTTTTTTTTAACTATCTATTAACTACAATCTTAAGTGTCATTCATTTAAAAATTAAATAAATAAGATAAGTTGATGCAATATGATAAAAATTTATCAGTTAAAAACTATGTCTTATTAATGAGAGTTAAAAACTATGTCTTATTAATGAGATGTAATTTTTGAGCACTTGTATCTGTCTACTTTTAACCCATTCATATATGTCAAATTTTGATAAATTAAAACAAATTTTTTTTTAAAAAAATTATAAAATGTTATAACATGTGTCATAACTAAGAAATAAATACTATTAGGGATCCAACCCAGAATTCCAACTTAAAATCTCTCCAAGCCCTTCATCAAAACTAAGCCACTTATTTTTTAACTCTCTTTTCTTAGTACAAAAGCTTAGATTTTGAACTACCAATAGGTTGGAGTAACAATAAAGATGTCTTTCATTCTTCTCCTCTCAAGAT
Organism: Artocarpus hirsutus; assembly: GCA_946598075.1. Classification (NCBI taxonomy): domain Eukaryota; kingdom Viridiplantae; phylum Streptophyta; class Magnoliopsida; order Rosales; family Moraceae; genus Artocarpus; species Artocarpus hirsutus. Next base: position 2,492 of record CAMOHE010035854.1, read on the forward strand.
ACACTCAAAGTTTGATACTCTCTAGCGTCACCTTAAAATCTCTGTGTGATCAATGTATTGTGCAGTATTATATGTATAGTGATAATGAGTGAGAAATAAGCAGCATATTTTAAATAAAATTAAATTAGGTCATTTCTATTTCAATAATGGGTCCAATAATACTTAAAAAAATAAGAAAAAAAGAAAGAGAAAGAGAGCAAGTTTTGAGCAGTAAGTAAAGTTGCATCAACGTTTTCTAATTTTTTCACACCTAGCAAAGTATTCTCCAAATAATAAAGTGATCCCATCCTAGATTTGGATGTGTATTGTTAATACATATTGTTGTCTGGTTTATTTTTTTGTATTCTTTATTTTGGGTAGACAAGCGTTCATATTGTTGTCTGATTTGGCACTCTACGCAGTCTAGATCCCAAGATAGCCTCGAACATATCAAAATTGGCTCCTCAACATTTGGCCTTTTTTTTTTGCCAATTTTTCTTTCGTTCCCATCCAAAAACCCAAGGCGGTCGAAACACAATGAGAGAGAGAGAGAGTAGAGAGAGAGTGAGAGGAGAGAGAAAATGATTCAGCAAGATTACTGCCCATCGATTTTGGTGTTCCCTCTGTCGCTTTCTCTCTCATCTGGCTACGCATCGCCTGCCAATTATTTTTCACAACAAAAACCAAGAAAAGAAAAAAACGAAACGAAAAGACTGCCATGGTCACGGCCAGGATTCCGTACTTCTCGGCTGTTGGACCTTCGTAGGTTTGGAACATTATGGACCGTTGATATATATGTTTTGACACGTCATAGAATATGTTGGGTGATCGCTTGCCACGTAGCCCTGTGCGAAGTTGTCTACACTGGCCCACGCGGGAGCTCGTTTTCAACTTGAAGTGGCATGCGAAAACGAGGCCAGTCCGACTTGACAGAAAAACATGAAGTTAACGCCAAAAAAGAAAAAGGGCAAAAATCTCTTTCATAGTTAAAAAGGGGTATTCTCGTAATTGAGAATTCAATCTCTGCTTTACTAATAAAGTAAAGTATTTTAGTTATTAAATTAACTTTTAATATTCTAATATATAATTAAAAATAATTTTGTATCATATGTTGTAAATTTTTAATGTGGATAATTATAGATGATATTGTTAAAATCTTAATCTAATAGCTAAGACACAATATGTATTGGTAGAACAAAATTATTTTCTCTATAGTAAAAATTCCCTTGGAAAAAGAACTATCTTTAATCAAGTAAAAAATATTTATCGAAATATCAATATAATTTAATAAAAAAATTGATTAAATTTACATGCTTCGTCATAAATTAATATGATTTTATTGTGCTTGGGTAGCAGATAAATGTGCAAAATCAATATAAATAAACTGTTAGTTCATATATATGAAACAAAAAATTTGAACAAAAATTCAAAATTTTCATTAAAAAAATAGTGTAGCCAAAAAAATTTAATCCACAATCAACTAATAAAACAAACAAGGATTTTTTTAAATATATGTACATATGCGGAATATGAAATTTTAGTGACTTTCTTATGTTATTTGGCGTTTAGAGCTTAGCATATTAATAAAATTATCGCAACAAAAATTATTATTTTACCTATCATAAATCTCATAAAATTTCTTAAGGCTTGGTTTGGGAAACGTATTAGATAAACAAAGTTCAGTTTGCTACATGTAATGTTTTCACATACTATAGTGATAAGCAAAAGTTTGCTACAATGTAAAGCTCTCATATACTATAATTTTTAAGTTTTAATTTCAAGTTACAACTAATTTTTCAAACATATTCTAAAACTCCTAATAACAAATACAAGCAATTTTTTTAACCTTGGGGTAAAATCTCCTTCAATTTTAAAGTTATTTGTAAATTTTACATAATTAATTTTACATCCACTTTCCATTTTTATTAGTCAGAACTAATGCTTTAATTCCTTTCAAAAAAGAATTAATGCTTCAAGATTGGACGTTAGCTTCCGCCTCCCTTAAATTTAATGTTCGGCGGTAGTTGCTCGCTGTATTGATGTTCTCTTCCAAAATTTCTTCCTGATGTTCTAAAATTTAATTTTAGTTAAAAATATTATAGTATATAAAAATTTTATATTGTAGTATATTTGTTCTTAATGTTATGACATAAGAGAATTTTATATTGTAACAACTAAAAATTTTAATTCTAACTTACGTTACCAAACATCACATAAATGAGCCATTAGCCTATTGTCATTAGCGGACATGTATCCTACAACAAGTTTTTGTTTTTAACTTTATAACTTTTTTTTTTTTTTTTATTCTCTCTTCTCTTTTAAATATTTTCTATTGGCTCTTCTCATCCCTTCTCTTTTTTTTTCCTTCCTTTTTATCTTTTTTTTAAGTCCTCCTTTCTTTTAATTTACATTTTTGACGCTTTAGATCCTCCTATATAAACGCATTTACAAGAACTTTTCAGATCATTGCATAAAAAAAGTAGAAAGATACGCCGGATGCGGGTTCATCACTAGTAGTTGATAATTGATGATTTCAATTTATGTACGTACTAAAATACAAAAGTTTATTTATTTATTTATTTATTTATTTTATTGAGGATGGACAAGAAAAAGCTTTGAATAACTCCATATTCTTTGTTGAAAATTTTTATTTTGGGGCCAAAATGTTTGTTTGAAAATTGAATGCTCTGTCACGATCAATATTCAATAGTAGCAACGTCGGCACTCAAATCGGCCATAGTGGGTCATCTCACACTAAATTCGACTTCCTATTGAGATGACGGCCGAAGGAAAAAACCTATTAATTTTGAAAAAATGCTTTTCACTTTTTTAGGTTATGTGTGTTAATATCGAATATAATATACTTTTTAGATTGAGTTTTATTATTTAGTTAATAACATAGTTATGATTTTATAGGATTAAATGAGAATACTTTTAATCTCTTAAATATATAAGGTAAGAGGTTTTTACGCCTATATTAAAAAGTTAACATATGAAGTAGGCAAAAATAACTTTTAGTCATAAGATTTATAAAAAAAAAAAAAAGATTTTAATTAGATATAACGGTTTAAAATAAAAGCTTATTAACGTAAATCCAGACAGTAAAATAGCTATGAATCACCAATTGTTCGTGTTTTCTATGCAAATATGCATTCTGATAAGTGTTTACTCTTTCTCGATCATTTTTCTTTTTGTTGCCAAAGTGTTATGACAAATTTTTCCAGAAAAACTATAGCAATAATTTATTAGGAATAGAAAAACTCTGTGAGAGGGTTTAAACGAAAGAAAAAAAAATACAGCAATTGGAGTGACTATTTTGAACCAAGTGTCATAAGATTTTATTTATTACTTGCAGAGCATATTTGTTGTATTCCTTGTGAAATAGTATTTTGTACACAAAAATTTAATAGAAAACAATTGATAGCTTCAACCTCACTTGCAATTTGCAAGAGCCCATGTGAATGACAAAGAATTTCATTGAATGCCTTTGAATTTATCTTTTCTATTGTAGAGCGAAAACCACATAATATGAATAGGTTTGGACAAGATTCAAACCTTGCACTTAAGATGTATTTCTTGCGCTTACCATCACCATCACCACGCTGGGTTGTCATATAATATGTAATAATAGCTTTTATTATATTTATTATACTTTTTTTTTTTACACCAAAAGTTTCACATCGAAAATGAAATGAGATGTCTCTCAACTCTTCTATAATATAATGCCTTAATTTCTCTTTTCAAGCATGCATTACAAATGAAAGCTGTCTATGGCGTTGAAGCAATTTTTCTTGGACGAGGAAAAAATAAAAATATAATTTAAAATATTTAATAATTTAAAAATTGAAGGAAAAAATAAAAATATAGTTTAAAATATTTAATAATTAAAAATTATTATATTATTTACACTAATATTTAAAGCTTTTTAATTTAGTTTGGTTTTAAAAATATATATATAGTAAAAAAATTAAATATTGATTTTTAATTGTGTAAAAAAATTATATAGTAAAAAAAATTAAATATTAATTTTTTTAATCGTGTAATAATCGTGTTGTGTTATACGTGTTATTGACGTGTCGTGTTTGTGTTTGCATTTTAGGGATGTTTATTAACCGTGTCGTGTTCGTATTTAGTCTAATCGTGTCGTGTTCGTATTTAATCTAATCATGTCATGTCATAAACGTATTAGCACGAACATGACATGCGAATACAAATTGCCATTCTATTGACATTCCCTCGTTTATAGCTATCGTCAATTTTTTTTTTTTTTGTTTTTGTTATCATCCTTTTTAATGATATTGTTGCGGAGAATTTCATAGATTATATTTTTAACCATTTAATCTATATCAAATTTTATCTTGCTGTAATTTTAGTCAAATTTAATATTTTAAAATATGAATTGTTGATAAATACTTCAATAGTAGAAAGCTCCTATTATTATAGCAAAAATGATTTTCATGCTTGTATTATTAGTCCGTTTGACATTAGTTGATTTTAACCAATTTTTCAGTAAACAATAGTGTAAAGTTCTTATATGCTATAGTAAACGCAAAAAAGTTGCTACAGTGTAAAGCTCTTAAAAAAAATTATTACAGTATAAAACTCTCATATTGTTGGTTAAAAATATTCATTATCCTTTTCAACCCAAACAAGCAAAGAAATAACCTCCCACCTGATGAGTATAAAACCCTGAATCAAATATTATATCAGACTTTGGATAAAATTAGGTAAAATGCAACTTCACAACAAAAGAGTTACGTGTTTCACAAATATAGCAATCTGTACCTCTACAGATTAGGCATATTTTCCTCTGTCATGATGCCGTCCAAATTGGCTCGGTTGAGTTGGGTTAACATTATTTTGGTTCTGTTATTTTGGCAATCAAAATGAGAAGTCTATTTTCATTTTCATTATTGTTTTTTTTTAATTTTGTTCATTTGTTTATTTGTTTGTTTGTTGTTATTTTTTTTCCCACTCTTTACCAAGGCTTTAGGGTTTTTTTCAAACATAGGCTCTCCAGGTTATGTTCGTGACAGCCTGCGAAAAATTTACACATTGAACATTGATATATATATACACACACATTGAAAATTGATATATATATATATATATATATATATATATATTTATTGCGTATAGAGAACTCTTTTTGAACATTGATATATATATATATATATATATATGTTGCGTATAGAGAACTCTTTTTCTTAGCTTATAAATTTTTTAACATAATATAACTATGATATTATCCTCTCTCAGCATTTATGCCAATTTCATCTAACGTGAGCACTTTATTTAATTTTTTTGTTTTTAAATTTAAAAAAAACCAATCCTTGATCTATATGATAAATATAGATGTCAGCGGCTTTGTGATAATTGTGATAAAGGTAATTGGAAAAGAATTAAAAAAAATGATAAAAACAGTCCATAAATGATACATACAAAGTCCAAATCATGTAGACGATTAGAAAATAATAATCCAGGTGGATAATTCTCCCAGTGATAATTGAGGTATATGACAAATACATAAGAGTTTTTTTTTTTATAGGACTTTTATTTTTCTGCATATAGAATTAAAAAGCGTTTTAGATAAGTTGTCATCAAATTGCAAACGGCAGGCTTATAGTTTAGTCGTGCTTTACCAATTAAAAGAAAAAAAAAAAAAAGATAAGTCAAATATCATCTCGTTGGTGTTTCAAATTTTCAGTACAAAGAGAGAGATTTTGTGGGTGTTTTGAAAGGTGGTGGGAACTACTTTTGCTGTAGTATGTGAGAGTTTTATATTGTAGTAATTTTTTTATTGTTATTATAGCATGTGAAACTTTTTACTATTTATAACTTAATTTATGGTGAGAACTGAGTGGTGGAACCATTGCCAAACTCTCAATTTGTTTACTCAAATTTAACTCTTTTTTTTTTTTTAAATTGTTGGGTGTGTGGGGTATTGGTTGAACAAGAGAGTTTTAAATCAATTTTAGCTCAATCTATTATAGCATTTAAGAGCTTTACTTAATAGCTTTTTTTTTTTTAGTATAACATATGAAAGTTTTATAATATAAATAACAAATATTTCGGTCAAAACTTAAATTATCAAACACTATCTGTTAAATAAATCCAGTAACTATTTTCCTATGTTGCCCCATAAAAAACAGTACTTATTAATCAAAGCTTATCTCATTTAATAATAACTAGGGAAAGATAATAAAATAAAATAAAATTATTTACAAAAAAGAGAAATATCATAAAATAAAATAAAAAAACCAGAAAAGGGCAGTGTTCCTCCAATTAGGCCGTGGGACATGGCTAACGCAGCCGGTGCCGAAACTTTTTTTTTCTTCTACCGTTTTTCCCCCTCGTTCTCCCTCTTATTTTTTATAACGAAAATAATTTTATTTTTTATATTTAGTATTTAAAGCAGTAAAATTCGGCAAAGTGACGCGTGTCAGTGCTGATAAATCACAGTCAAGCAGAATGACCAGTGGTAGAAATCCGCACCAACAAAATTCTCTCTCTCCTGTCTCTCACATGGCCGCAATAAGCACCGACGTAATTATTGCCAAAACCCTTGCCCATTTTAGTCACTTCACTTTATTTTAATTTAAAATTGGAAAAAAAATTATTTTTGAAATTGCAAGGAAATTTAAAACAGTTAAGCTTTGCTTTCCCAGCGACAAACGTCTTCGTCCGCTCTAGTCCTTGCCATACTTCTTTCTCTCTACTCACATTCCCTTTCTCTCTCTAAAGCTCTCTCTCTCTCCAATAAGTAGTGCCAGTCTCTTCTTCCCACTTTTCTCACGCCCTCACTCCACCCCCCCTCCCACAACCACAACAGCAGTCTCCCACTTGCTGGGTCTCTCTCTTTCTCTCTCTTCTTTCTCTCTCTTCTTTCTCTCTCTTCCCCTACACTCCCATGGCCGACCAAGCAAAGCAGAACAGCTTCCCTTCCCATGGCTTCACCGCCCTCCTCTCCCTCTCCGACGTCAAGAGTCTCCTCTCCATCCGCAGAACCAGACGCACCATCGCTTTCCTCTACGGCTTCATGTTCGCCTCCCTCGTCCTCACCGTCTTCCTTGCCTTCAACCCTTCTGCCTCCTCCGCCGCTCCATGGCTTACCAACGTCTTCTCCACCTCCACCTCCAGCGCCGCCACCGTTACAACTTCTTCTTCTTCTTCTTCTGATGATGATTCATACAGATCTCAATTCTCTTCGATTTTCTCCTACTTTTTCCCCAACAACAGTAATTCCTCTCCCTCTCCCTCCGCCTCTCCTTCTCCCTCGCCTCCGCCTCAAGAAGCTTCCACTGCTCCTCCTCCTTGTCCGGTGACGGCGGAGATTCCTGAAACGAACTCTTCTAGATCCGTAAACGCCACTTTTTCCTTCCTTTTATCTCCTCCTCCCGTGGATAATCGCAATCGAACACCTTCGGGTTCCGATAAGCCTGAACCCTCGACGAAAAACCTCCACAATGCTAGTTCGATTCCCAGCGTTAACCAAGAAAAATCCGTCGCGCAGAACCAGACTTCTCAGACTTCGAATCGGTCCGCGATCGTCCCGGGGGAATCTCCTCCGCCGGCGAACAGTACTGTCAAAAACGCGCCTCCAACGTCCGCGTCGAACAGTACGGCGTCGTTTTCGGGGAAACAGAACAATGAGACTAGTTCCGGTGTGTCGGCGGAGCAGGATAAGATGAAGAAGGAGAAGAAGGAGGAGAAGAAGAACGGCGGTGATGGTGATTCGATTGAGTCTCTGATGAAGTGTGATCTCTTCGATGGGGAATGGGTGAGAGACGATTCTTACAAATTGTATTACAAGCCTGGATCGTGTTCTTTGATTGATGAACAGTTCAATTGCATTCTTAATGGAAGACCTGATCACGATTATCAGAAGTTCAAGTGGAAACCTAAGGGCTGTAATCTTCCAAGGTGCGCAATCATTCAAAAATAATAATAATTTTTTTTCATGATTTGATGTTTTACTGATTTTGATGAATTTTTGTTTTCTCTGCTTTTTTTGTGGGCAATATTATTATTTGGATTTCGAAATCCTGAATTTTCTCACTCTCAGAAATTTGTTTTGTGGTTTGAATTTTGGGTTTTGAATTATATAAGTTTCTGAGATTGATTGTGTTGTAATTTAGATTGGATGGGAAACATATGTTGGAGATGTTAAGAGGAAAGAGGCTGGTTTTTGTGGGAGATTCTCTTAACAGAAACATGTGGGAATCTCTAGTTTGCATTCTGAAAAACTCGGCGAAAGATCCAAAGAAAGTTTTTGAAGCCCATGGAAGATCCCATTTTCGTGGAGAAGCCTCGTATTCTTTCATATTTAAAGTAATCAAGTTAAATTTTGGACTGTTTTCGAATTCAATTTGCCTACTTTCTCTTGAACTTGTTGCCAAATTTGATGAATTTTTTTTTTTGGGCTCTAGGACTATGATTGTACAGTGGAGTTCTTTGTGTCTCCTTTCTTGGTTCAAGAATGGGAAGTGACAGATAAAAACAGAACAAAGAAAGAAACTCTCCGGCTCGATTTGATCGGAAAATCTTCCGAGCAATACAAAGGTGCGGATGTTATCGTCTTCAACACTGGACATTGGTGGACTCATGACAAGACTTCCAAAGGGTAAGTTGTGATTGTGATTATATTGTTGAAATTGGTTAGAGATTGATCAATATCATGGCGGTAACTGCTAACTTGTGATAAGAGTTTGTGATTGGGGAAACTAAAAAGTGAATAATTTTTGAAAATTTGCAGGGAAGATTATTACCAAGAAGGTAGTCATGTTTACAAGGAATTGAACGTTGTTGAGGCGTTTCGCAAAGCCATGACTACATGGGCCAGATGGGTTGATGCCAACGTTAATCCAATAAAGTCTTTAGTGTTCTTTAGGGGCTATTCTCATTCACATTTTAGGTAAAAACTGGATTAATAAATCATATTTGGCATTGAAATTAAGCACCATGCATTATGATATCTTTCCATTTATGTGTTCCTTCACCAACACAAGGTGAAAAAGTATAAACCAAATTTATTTTTACTGTTTTGGTCCAATTCCACGCTTCCATTAATTTTGTATAGCATTGTGATATAAGTAAGAATACATATGTAAATGTTGTTTCCATGCTAAATTTGAGTTCATTAAGTTTGAAGCTTGGAATGAGAAAGATTAACATTTTGGAATTCTTTTTATTTTATTCTTTTCCCCCACAGTGGTGGACAGTGGAATTCTGGCGGGGCGTGTGACAGCGAGACTGTGCCAATCAAGAATGAGACATTTCTGAGGCCATATCCGGACAAGATGATCGTATTAGAGAAAGTATTGAGAGGAATGAAAACCGATGTCACTTACCTTAACGTCACAAAAATGACAGACTTCAGGAAGGATGGTCACCCATCAATCTACCGAAAGCAGAACCTCTCCCCGGAGGAGTGGAAATCACCATTGACGTTCCAGGACTGCAGCCATTGGTGCCTCCCCGGCGTTCCAGATGCATGGAATGAGGTGCTCTATGCCGAGCTCCTAGTAAAGCTCGGCCAGAGGCAACAACAGCAACATTAGCCGCAGAAGAAAACATAGGTAAAAGCTAAGACAATCATAAGAAGGTTGCAGATATACGTATTGAATCGTTCGGTGCAATTCACACATACATGCAGCAGTATAGTTGTTTTTTCTTCTATTTTCTTTAATTTTTTGCATCATAGAGCAACACCACGGAGAGCAAAGGTAATACTTTTCAGAGATATGAGCCTTAGCTGTATAAAAACAGAGTCTATTTGTTTATATGAACGGAAGAGAGAGAGAGAGAGAGAGAGAGAGAGAGAGGAGGTAAATAGGGAGGGATTCCAATTAATGGTTAAATTTTCAGTTGGAACAAACTTCATATTCTTTTAGCCTCAAAGGCTTTTAGAAGTGTAAATTTTTAGTTTAGTTTATTTTTATTAATAATGATACGTAATTACTTTCCTCAAGCTTTGCACTTTCCTAGTCGTTGATACGATGTAATGAGTTGTTTTTGTCCAAGATTTGATTATTTTCCTTTTCTGGATAGAGAATAGAAAACCCATCAAAGATCTTCATTTAATTCCCCAATTCACGGGAATTTTCTTCCTTATTATTGTTCCTTTTCTCCTTGTTCACGGGTTGTTGTTTTCTTGGAGGAGTAGGACAAACTACTTGCGCTTTTCTTTAGGCAAAAATAATAATAATAATAAAGGAAAAAAAGGAAAAAAAAAAAAGTGGGTGAAGCTTTTGATGAAACATAAAACACATAAAATGTGGTTTAATTGTCATTTAATCGGGCTTAGAATTGAGAACTTTGCTTTCTCCGTCACATGGGATGTTTGACCAGTAACGGACGCGTACGGTCAGAAATCAGAGCTTTGTCTGAGGCCATTTTTTAATATTATAGCATTGAAAATTGACGATTCCTACTATGGGTAGCATTGCAAAATAATGGGATTTAAAAGGACAGTGGGTACAAAGTGTAATAGTCTAATTGTCAATGCCTCCAAGCACGTACGTTTTCTTTTCTCACTCCGTTTGATTTTTGGGAACGTTGGTATTGTGCGTTTTAAAACTTTGGATAATATTTTATATTTATAGAAAATGTTTCAAGTCCGGCATGTACTGCCGGTTACACTTTTCGCTCAATATAGTAACGTCGTAGGTATTTTCATATAACGCTTAATTTGCTCTAATGTGATGTTTGATGTTGGCAGTTCTTTACCACTTCATCGAGTGTTTTAAATCAAAACAAATTAAGTGTTACACGAACGTATGATCTTATCATATTAAACAAAGAAGGTCTCAATATTGGTGTAGTTTGGATGCTAGTTTGAAGACATCAGTGAGACATTAGTTATAATAAAATTACTTCGAAATAAAATAATTTATATAATATGTATAAATTATGTTATAATAAATATATATACAATAAACAAAAATTTTATAAACAAGTACTAAATTATAAGGCATTTAAAATTTCCTGATGTTGTAGAATATTATTAATATTCTTTTAGAATACTCAACAATTTATAGTTATTTATTCACGTTTGCTGACGAAACCAAAGGGTATAAAAGCGTTGAATGCCATACAGCTAGTCTTGGAATTCAAAATAGCTGTACTTACTTATCACTATTGGTTTTTTGTTTTGTTTTTTTGTTTGTTTTCTAAACCTTTAAAATAGCTTTACTTACTCATCGCTATTGGTTTTTTGTTTTGTTTTGTTTTCTAAACCTTTAAAAGCATCTATTTGGAAGGAAGGGGAAAGCAAGCCACATCACAACAAGCTTTCTAACTCTCCCTACATATATTTCAAGCAGATGGTACCATTTTATTTTCTCAATGACAATTCCTTGTTGGGGTATAAAAAATCATTCTAATGTTAGAGTACACTTTTAACTATTAGCTTCCCTTTTTTTTTAGGGTGTTTGGGAGAGTGGTGGAAACCAGTGGTGGGAACCACTTTTACTGTAGCATATGAGAACTTTTTACTATAGCAAATTTGTTTTTTATTACTGTAGCATGTGAGAACTTTTTACTGTTTATAACTGAGATTGTGGTAGAAACCACTTTGCCAAACACCCCTTTTTTTTTTGTTTGTTAAAGCTCAAGTTCTAATGTTAGAATACAGTTTTTATTATGCCATAGTTAAAAAAATAATCTTTTTTTAACTATACATGCGCTCTATTTATCACAAAATGGCTAAAAATTATTGGCTTCGAATATTACTCTATTTTTCTTTTTTCCTTTCCCTACTTGGAC
>CAMOHE010035854.1:14256-25642 GCA_946598075.1 Artocarpus hirsutus
GCCACATCACAACAAGCTTTCTAACTCTCCCTACATATATTTCAAGCAGATGGTACCATTTTATTTTCTCAATGACAATTCCTTGTTGGGGTATAAAAAATCATTCTAATGTTAGAGTACACTTTTAACTATTAGCTTCCCTTTTTTTTTTTTTTTTTGTTTGTTAAAGCTCAAGTTCTAATGTTAGAATACAGTTTTTATTATGCCATAGTTAAAAAAAATAATCTTTTTTTTTAACTATACATGCGCTCTATTTATCACAAAATGGGTAAAAATTATCGGCTTCGAATATTACTCTATTTTTCTTTTTTCCTTTCCCTACTTGGACATTCTTTTTTTTTTTTTTTGGGAGAGAAAATTGGAGATTCAAATTAAGATTTTAATAATTGATGTCAATGTAATAACTGGATAACAGAAGCTCCCAAAGAAATAAAATGTCAAGCAAAAAATACAGTGTCTCAATATTTGAACAGCTAAGCTAAAAATATGTCTCAAGGATTAATTTTGTATATTAACAAAGAAAATATGAAATCGAGAAGTTTGTGACTGTAAAATGTGAATTAAGCAAGGAAGTTACTGTCGAGAATTTTGTTAATGTTTATTTCATTAAATGTTTATATGTAAATATAGGTTTACGATATAGATAGCAGGATGAACAATATACTTTCTTTATTTATGTCAAGTTAATACGACTTTTATTGCTACAATTTATGCAACTTCTAACTAACTAACTCTCTCTCTCTCTCTCTCTCTCTCTCTCTCTCTATATATATATATATGTATGTCAACGTTTTCATCCTTATTAGTTTCTTATGGACGTTCAAACTTCAGCCTTAAACTCTTAAGCATGCCAATTATTATATTAATAGCGATTAAAGTTTTGTTCCTACAATATTATTGGAGTACGTTTATAAAAAGCACGACTTGAAGATCACCAACACGTTGTTTACTTTTAAACGAGAAGTGAAGAAATGTCTAATTAGTTATTAACCAACTTGGGTTGCTATATTTAATTTTTTTTTTAATTAAAGAAGAACTTGTTGATGTTTCACATCTTATTTTATTTCTTTTTCCGTTAACGGCGTGTGGACCAAAAGGGCTATACGTTAAGGGGAGGTACAAATAAAAATAAAAAATGAAAATAAATAAGCATGGTTTTGTTATTGCATTTGAAACTGCAATCTTCACGTCAACATCGTGACTGTTTCCGGTATTTTTCATGTGTTTAGTGCAAAGCTGATATGGGGGTCACCAAAATAATGCTCATGACCTACCCCGCTATAACTATTTGGTTTTTATTCCACGTCAATGTTTGTTACGTGGGCTAGTGAAGAACAAGAGTAACGGGAATAGGTTTTTGTAGGTCCTCTTTTTGGAGCTTTCCTTTCTCATTATGTTTTCTCTTTTTTTGGCGGCTTCTTATTCCAGAAAACGACGTCCGTGTGTGTGTGTGTGTTTTTTTAATTGTTAGGGTTCATCTCATAAATGAGTGTTGTGCATGGTCTGGTTCGGTCTTGAACGATTAGGTTTTTAGGATTGGACCGTTTTGATAGTTTGGACAAATCTAGGACTGTATTAGATTGTTTTATCTATTAGGAGCGTATTGGACCATTTTAGAACAGTTTGGTATGGTTTAACTGTGGTTCAGGACTTTTTTTTAAAAGATTTTTGAGATTTTTTTATATTAGATTTTATATTTCTAAAACACTAAATATCCAAACAGTAAAGTTAACATTCTTAAAATAACAAACAACAAAAATCAAACACAACATAATACATATGATCCAAAAAAATAAAATATAAATGACACTATCATCTAAAGTCCAAACTTAAAACTCAAAAATCTTAATATAATAATACAATCATCTAAACTCTAAGTAAACATAAAGCCTAGATAGTAAATACAAGTAAGAAATATTATTTTTATTGTACTCATATACAAACGGTCTGGTCTGGATTGCTATAAAAAATTTTCGAACCAGACCGGACCTTTTTTAAACAGTCCAGTTTGGTTTAGGACCTTTAAAAGAATCGTTCAGTCCTTAAGGTCTAAAACCACTATATTGGTCTAGTTCGATATTTTTTTTTTGTTTTTTTGCATAGCCATACCACAAATGGTTCTTGAGATAGTTTACCCTTACTCTCATTTTAATCACTAATGTTTGAAAAGTCTTATTTTGATCCTTAATATATTACTTTGTTTTAGTTTGAATCCCTTCGTTAATTAGATGTTAAATATTTAATAGAAAACTTTTGAAATGCCTCATGTTAGTTTCAACCTATTCTTATGGAAGGACCAAACATGACAAAGTAATAGATTAAGGATCAAAGTGGGACATTTTAAAATTTTTTAGTTAAATATTTAACATCTAACTAATGAAGGGACTAAAACTGAAAAACAAAAAAAAAAAAAAGATTACAAACTAAAGTGGGACTTTTTAAACATCAAGGAATAATTGGGATTGAGGGTAAACCTTAGGAATCATTTGTCACATTAACCCCAATAATTAATTTGTGAGCTCTAAGGGTCTGTTTGCTTCATAGGTTTGAAATATGATGATTTGAACTTTTTTGTTTGAAATTGGGAGTTTGAAAAGTGTGGTTTGAAAATCTATCCAAAAGTTTGAAAAGGGTAAAGTACACTAACCTTTTGTATTTCATCCAAATTATAGAGACACTCCTTAGACAAAACTAATTACACTGACACCCAATGACTGTTCAAAGATATTACAAAGAGGCCTCTTTTGTTAGTTGAATAAGATTTGATTGTTATTTGACTGCTAATTTTGTTTAAAATGTCAAAATTACCCCTCCAACTATCAAAAAACATTTTAAGCTATTTATGCACCTAAAAAATAACATTTTTATCCTTCTTTGATGTTACAAAATGAGGATAAAAAATTTGAACATATTTGTAATTATGAATTTTACTCTAATAGTAGATAAAATATTTTTTTTTCTTGAAAAGTCCCTTTATCATAATAAATTATTGAAAAATTTACATTTGTAATAGTTAAAATGATATAAATATTTTTCAACCACTAAAATGTTTTTCTCCTTTTATTTCCAAAGATAACAATTATGTCCAAAATAAAATAAAAGACAAAAAAGTAGAGTTACATAGTCTTAAAAATTTTACAATTGGTTTTAAAAAAATCCACTAGTAAATCTCCAAACATATGACACTCCCTTTTTTCATAAAAGATTAGAAAAATTGTAACAAAATCATAAAACAAAATAAATAAAAAATTGACTTTTTTGAGGAAAAAATGAGAATCTTTTTTGAAGGAATCAGATTTAAAAAATTTTAGCATAAAAATAAAAATGAAAATATAAAAAAAAAAACCTCTCTCCTTCCCTCTATCTCTCCTTCTTTCTCTCTCAATCTAGGGGCACGAGGATAAGGAACAACGGCAGTGGTGGTGTGTCAAGGTGGGAGGCATGATAGGCACGATGAGGAGAAAGGCTTGATAGGAAGAGGCAGGCAGTTGGGAGTGATGGGAAGGGGTGGGATGTTGGATGGACATAGGGAGGGGTGGTTGGGCCTTCTTTGGCTGTTTAGGTGTTAGGTGGGATTTTTAAACCAATGGTTGCAATTTGATTTTGTAAGATCATTGGTTGAGATTGAATAAGTTATTTTTGTTATTTCGAACAAAAAATTAATAGCGTTATGTCCAGAGGTGCCCCTATGATTAGTTTTGGTATACGAGGTGTCTCTACAATTTAGATAAGACACAAGGGTTTTAGTATAATTTACCCTTTTAAAAAATAAGAAAGATAATTCTAAATTTAAAGAGAATTTTAATTTTGAAATGTCAATCCTAATTTGAAATGAGTTTAAGCTTTTGTTTACCAAACGCTAGTTCAAGGTAGATTTTTGGTTCAAACTATATAAACCTTCTAACTAAATGAGCTCTAATTATTGTCAAGAGGATTATTTTATATAGAAATATCACACAAATTTGAACATAAATTTTGCTTGGGGGGTTTAATCATAATTGGAACATTAAATTTAGTCAACATAAACTATTAATGCATGACAAATTTTTTTTTTTTTTCTGAATGGTGTCATTTAATAACCTCATTATCAAGGCTATTTAAGCTATTTTTCTCAAAAAACAAATAAATTATCATTTATCAATTGATTTCACCTTCTACTCAAAACGATTCTTAATATTTATAGAAAAAACCTTTCTTTTTTACAGTAATAGCAACAAGAAGTAGAATTGACACTGGTATTAGGAGTCCATAAGCTAATAGATATACATTTTTTTTTTTCAAGATCACCAATATATATATCAATTCCAAGAATTGCTCATTAGAACAAATATGTGTTAGACATGTATGCCTTAAGGAGTAAAAATGTAATGTGTTTTGGATACACTTTTATCAATATAGAGTTTATTTATTTTCATATAGCAAATTATTGTCCTCTTTACGTTCATGTTTGTTGAATGTCACTACAACAAATTTAAGATTATACGACCTTCATTTAACAACCGTTTCTAAAAAACCGTTGTGATAAGGCGAAAAAAAAGCAACAAGTTACGCCCACAAACACGAAAACTGTCATGGTAAGTGTGGGAGCTACCACAATGGTTTTTTAAAAAATGGTCATGGTAGCTTATACTTACCACAACAGTTTTTAAAAAAACCGTCGTGGTAGCTTACTACTAGAATCTTGAGATTATATAACCCTTATTTAACAATGTTTTTTCAAAACCCGTCATGGTAAGAAAAGGTAAAAACACAAAGAGTACGCTTGAAAATACGAAAACCATCGTGTTAATGTGCGGAACCTTTCACGATGGTTTTTAGTTAAAACCGTCATGGTAGGTTAATTTGGGCCGAGGATTAAAAATTTCAAATATGCAGACTTTTCACGATGTTTTTTATAAAAACCGTCGTGAAAGGTTCCTCATCTTGACGTGTGCTTAAATTTGGATGGGGACTAAAAATTTCAAATATGCGGACCTTTCACGATGGTTTTTATAAAAATTATCGCGAAAGTTTCCGCATCTTGGCGCATGCTTAAATTTGGGCGAGGGACTAAAAATTTTGAATGTGGGACCTTTTATGACAGTTTTTATAAAAACCGTCGTGAAGGGTCTACATACTAAAAATTTTGAATATCAGGACCTTTCACGACGATTTTTATAAAAACCGTCGTAAAAGGTCCCGCATCTTGGCTCATACTTAAATTTGGACTAGAGACTAAAAATTTCGAATATGGGACCTTTCACGATGGTTTTTATAAAAACTGTCGTAAAAGGTTCCGCATACTAAAAATTTTGAATATCGAGACCTTTTATGATAGTTTTAATAAAAACCATCGCGAAAGGTAAATTTGGGAGGGGGACTAAAAATTTTGAATTGGGACCTTTGACGACGGTTTTTAGGGGGACTAAAAATTTTGAATATGGGACCTTTCATATAAAAACCATCGTGAAAGTTTTCGCATACTAAAAATTTCAAATATCAAGACCTTTCACGATGGTTTTTATAAAAACCATAGTGAAAGGTTCTGCATCTTGAAGCGTGCTTAAATTTAGGCAAGGTATTAAAAATTTTGAATATAAAAACCGTCATGAAAGGTAAATTTTAGTGGGGGACTAAAAATTTTGAATATGAGACCTTTCACGACGGTTTTTATAAAAACCATCGCGAAAAAACCGTCGTGAAAGGTTTCGTATACTAAAAATTTTAAATTTCGGGACCTTTCACGACATTTTTATAAAAACCATCGTGAAAGATTTCGCATCTTGATGCGTTCTTAAATTTAGGCAGGGGACTAAAATTTTGAATATGGGACCTTTCACGACGGTTTTTATAAAAACCGTTGTGAAAGGTAAATTTAGGTGAGAGACTAAAAATTTTGAATATTGAACCTTTCACGATGGTTTTTATAAAAACTGTCGTGAAAGGTTCCGCATACTAAAAATTTTGAATATCAGGACCTTTCACGATGGTTTTAAAAATCATCGTGAAAGGTTCTATATCTTGGAGCGTGCTTAAATTTAGACGGGGAACTAAAAATTTCGAATATGTGGACCTTTCACGATGGTTTTTATAAAAACCATCATGAAAGGTACACGTGCGACGTTTCACGACGGTTTTATAAAAACAGTCGTGAAAGGTTCTGCATATTCAAAATTTTTAGTTCCCACCCAAATTTAAGCAAGCGCCAATGCCATGGCCTTTCATATTTATTCAAAATTTCTCCAACTCAAACCCTCTCTAACTCTTAAACCCGCTTCTCTCTCCCCTTTCTCTCTCTAACTCCTCCCCCCATGGCCCAGCCACCGATGAACCCAGCCATCCATGACATTCCTCGAACTTTGACATTCTCCTGTCACTCTTTCCACGACCTTACCATCATTCGACCTAGCCCCTAACAAACTTGACGCCGTTTGTTGCCGTTCATCCTCATCTCTTGACATTCCACCGACTTCGTCGTCGTTTGACTCCTCCCTTGACGTTCTTCCAACTCCACTGTTGTTGGTATATTTCAAACCTTTCGTTTTAGTTTTATGTTATAGTAAGTTTTAAATTTAGTATTAATTGGTTATTTTATTGCTATTTAGTCTTAGTTTTAGTTTTAATATTACTTACATTACTTTGTTATTTGCCATTTAGTATGTGTTATTTGTATTTGGTGTTTGAAAGAACTTTGAACAACATTTAGTATTGTGGCGTGAGAATAGGTTTCTTTTTATGTGTTTGTGATGCCTAAGTGTTATTGTGATGTCCACCACATGTTTGATGAAAAGCTTCTATGACTATGTGTTTGTGTTTGTGTTTTAGTTAATTAGTTTTGTTTTCAATATTTTTGTTAATTCTATTTATTTTTATTATTGTTTCTTTACCTTACACATAAAGACATGGACTTAGACATTAAGAATCCATCAACTCTTGTGCAAACATAAAAAGAGTATATGACTTTACAAGGTAAATATATATATATATATATATATATGATTTTGTAAAAATTTTATAGTTCAATGTAATTATGTGATTATGAAGTCAGGGCATTGTATTAATGGTAAAAATATGGGACTATTCATATTATGGGAAAACAAAAATTTTGGTTATGTTTTTTAGCTTCAGACCAACTTTTTTACAACAATTTTTATGAAAACCGTCGTGAAACAAAGCCTTACACGACGTTTTTTATAAAAATTGTCGTGTAAACTCAGTGTAAGGCTAAGCTTACACGACCATTTCGAAAAAAACTGTTGTGTAAGCTTAGTGTTTCATGACGGTTTTTGGTAAAAACCGTCGTGGTAGCCTCGTCCCAAGATCTTAGAACTTCGCCAAAATAAGGATTCCACGACAGTAAAAAATCGTCGTGAAAAGTTTTGTTGGTACCACGATAGACGATTACTCGATGGTTTTTTAACTATCGTAAAAACATACCACGAACAGAAAGTTAATAATTGGACATTGGATATGGGCTTCCTTTTTAAGGCATGAGACACGAGTTTAAGGCCTAAACCCTTGAAGGGCCCAATTTGTATATTGTAGAAGCCTAACTTGCAAGAGGTAAGGATTGTAGGCAGTAAAATGAGTTATGTAACATATAATATAAATAATAATATGATATAAATTTTTTAAGTGACATCAAAAAACACAACTTTTAAAAACATGATGTAACATGTAATTTTTTCAAAAATAAACCCATCAATTGTTTAAAAAGGAAAATCCATGAAATGGAACATCACATGTTATCTGAGGAAGATATTTAAGCAATTAAATTTTATTAAAAACAGTAATGGCTTAAGTATCTTTATTTATTGATGTGGTGTTTAACTCCTTTAACGGGTGATTAGTACTCAAAAAATTTCAACCAAAGTTTAGTCATATATAGCACAAGATCAATTTTTTTGAGGGAAAACATCAAATATATGCTTCGTTTGAGAAACACGTTAAAAAAACAAGTTCAGTTTATTACAGTGTAAAGCTCTCACATGTTACATTGTTAAGGTCTAAATTTTAAGTTCTAATTGATTTCTCAAACTAACCCATATTATTAAAAAGGAGCCAACTCAGCAAGAATTACATCTCTCGTAAGTAAGAGGTTACACCCAAACCAACAAACTCCTCATTACGAACAAAATTAGCGTTAGTCAAGAGGTAGACGGCCATATTCCCAGACCTAAACATATGAAACCAAATAAGTTCAAACGTAGTGTCCTATTTTCCTCTCTATAAATTATCGTCACAATCACTTGACGAAAATGCCTTTTGTACATCGGTGTTCATTACTACATGAGAAATCTTCTAATGCATGTGGCCTAATGACTTGAACATTGTTATTATATAAAAATTCAATTTGGAAAATGAATCAATCGCTATTAACGCTAACGAAGGAGGAGAGACTTCATCGTGGTCTGCAGTGTGGCTAAGAAGTTCACCAACAATCGGAAACTAGTATGAAAAAAACAAAGAGGAGAAAACGAGTCGGTTAAGCATACTACTTTTTTTTTTTCTTCCTATGATTTGATTTATATGATTTAATGACATATATAAACCACACATTTTGTACATTAATATATAGTCATTAAACTGATCGAAACATTATTGAAATGAGCCTATTTGCTTTTGATTTAAGCGCAACAAGTGTTGCTGCATGCAAAATTATATGGCATTTGAATTGAGGTTATGATTAATTTATTCTTATTTTTTTCATTTGAATAAATTGAATTGATAGCTTATTATTAATTATTCGTTTTTAATAATGTCTAATCTATCTAAAATATTCCATCTAATCTGTATTTTATTTGGGTGAGTTGATTCTTTCGTCAGATTGGTTGGGTAGGTTAAAGTTTAAATAATTAACATACACAAATTGGTTTCGGAGGATGGAAAGATCCCATTTTCACCCAATCTAGTACGTGGTGCACAACCAGAATTTACGTAATGCAAACAAACTTTCTCAACTAATTCATGCATATAAATGCATGGATAATAATACACGTAGACGAGAACAAGGATTTTTTTCAAAAATAAAAAAAAAATAGAGGAATAAAATGAGAATAATGCTATCGGTACAACAAAATACCTAATTTGTGTGATAATAATACACTTGGTACATATGTAGAAGTGTTTAAGTAGTGCCAGTCGGATCTTCAAATTGACACCGATATAGAAATCTCCATAAAACGCCTCACGATGCTCCATGGCCACGAAGATCATCTTTATGCTCCGTGTCACGATCCTCCATGAACATGATCATAGTCACGTCCTTGATTGCTAATAGTGTGCGTGGATATTACATAGTAATACCCGAATAACCACGAGATTCCACAACTCACGAACTCAATCGAAGAACGGTAGAGAGAGAAATCTAATGGAAATTTCACACACGGCACTCTCTTTTGTGCCTTGGCTATCTAACTATTTATATTCATACCTATCGTAAAAGAGAAAGCACAAAATATAAAAGGTATCTTCTTGTTTGACAGGGAGTAAGTAATCCGATTTATTCAGTCCGCCAAAATATTAGACATATTCTATAATATGTTCAAAAATGATACTTTTTTTTTTTAATGAATGTTGATTGTAAATAAGAACCCGACGCTGACTTTTAAGCCATGCATCGTTATGGCCGCTTCTAACTCCAACAGTGAGATAACTACAGCATAATCGACAATAGTACTCTTCGTAAGATGGGTCATGCCCATATTGATGGTAGAAACCCAACGCCAATTCAAAAGGAAACATTATTTTTATCCTCGCGGAATTAAAACTCTATTACTCATAACATTGTCAGTTTCAGTTTAATATATAGTATATTTTTTAGACCGGGTCCTATTGTTTTGTCAGTAACAAGATTATAACGCTACAAGGTTAACTAGTACTCTAAATGCTCTGAAGGATATTCCAATTGATAATGTCTCAATCACACTTTTCCCTTTTCTCCCAACACTACCACGGCACAGAATGCTATTAATGAATTTACTAGGGGCACTTCTAGCACTTGGATCAAGCAGACGAAGACATTGAAAGAGCTTTCGTGCCAGTCTAGTCGAGAAAGAAAGCAAAAACAAGCCAACAAATGTTAAGGCCATCGGACGAGATGAATTGGTTATACATGATTTGGCTGTTAGAATCAAGACGAGATTAATCTTACATTTAATTAAACAAGAGACAAACTCGATAATCATGCAATTACTTAGAAAGTGTTGAAGACAGTGATTTCAAAAACTTAGAACAAATTGGTTGGTTTGCGAAAAGTTATGACCATTGATCCTCGGAAGAAAAGTGCACTTCGTGCCGCTTGTTTTTGTTTGCCGTTTAGATGGTTGCTTCATCTTGAATTTGGTTGTTTTATTAAAATTTTATGGCTAGATTTCGAACCTCTTTATTTTTGTAATTTCTTATTTTATTAATACATTTAAGTGCCAAGTTTCTCTAATTTCAATACTCTGTCTCTCTCTCCATTTATTCACACACACACAAACACAAAGAGCTATAAATATGGGCCAAACGGGTTGGCTTACAATCTGCTGCTTTGGTCCAATGCTGGGCACGTGGAAGGATACAATCAGGCCTAAGTTTCCATCTCCATACTTGACATTGATATATTTTGTTCTGTTTATTTTGTTCTGTTTACTTTTAATCCTAATAAATGATAGTCTAATTCTTTCATTTTTTTTGTTTTTTTAAAGAAATTACACTAAATAATATAGTTTTAATTTTTAATGTAAACAAATAGCCTACTTTCAAAAATATTTAAGTAAATAGTATTTTTAGAATCACATGTTTATTTAAAACATTTGAATTTTTAGTTTTATCTCATCTTTTTTTTTCTTCTTTTCTTTCTTTTCATTTTTGTTTTCATTATCGCATTGTTGTTTTGTTGTTTTTTTTTTTCTCTACATCATTTTATACCAAAATAAATTTTATTTTAATCTAAATGGGCTATTTATTTAACATTGTTATATTTTGATCTATTTATTTTTATTCCCAATAAATGGTCATTTAATTCTCTTCTCCCAAAAACATAAAATACATATAGAACATATGGGCTGGGCCGAATCGCATACTGCATGCCGGTATGGGTTATATGTAATTTACATTAGTGTCTAATTACATGATGACATTGAATCGAAAACTGTCCATAAACTAATTTAATTACAAAACTATCTACTATGTTACATGTAAAGACTAATAATTAAAACCTTAAATTGTAATAGAAAATAATTACCCTTTAAAGTTTTCTATTTGAAACGTAATTAATGAAAAACCCGGAAGTAAATATTTAGAGTAAAAAATGAAAAAAAAAAAGAAAAGGAAAACAACCAAGTAAATGTTTCATTATTATTAAAGGAAAGGGATTGTACCGAGAAGATCAAAAAAGGAATAACTTAAAAAGTCAATGACC
>CAMOHE010035855.1:0-80468 GCA_946598075.1 Artocarpus hirsutus
GAAAAAAATAAGAAACCAGTTTAAAACAATTAATAATTAAAAATTATGTAGTTAAAAATAAATATTAATTTCTTTTAATTGTTTTGTGGTACATGTGTTATATATTTCAAGTGCATGAATTGCAAGTCTTAGTTTTCTTAGTTTTTGTCAATTTTTGTATTGGTTTTTTTTATATTTTTTATTTGTTTTTTTAATTTTTTTTTTAAATTTTTAGTTAATTGGGTCATAAACATGTCGTTATTGTGTCAATCTATCATGGCACGTTTAATAATTGTGTCGTGTTGTGTTACGCGTGCTATAGGCGATCGTGTTTGTTTTGTATTTTTGACATGTTTGTTAATCGTGTCGTGTTCGTGTTTGGTTTAAACGTGTCATGTTGTAAACGTGTCAATACGAACACGGTTATTGCCACCTTTAATTACAATTCTACATTTTTAACATTACAACAACAATCACAACAACATTAAAAAAAAAAAAAAACCAATTCAATTATAACCATCACAACAACATCCAATTCAACCTTTTGACCATCACAACAACAAAAAATATAACCAATCTAATAGCCAACAAAAAATACAAACCAATTCAATTACAACTGCATTTCACATTACTCAAATTATTCAACATTTTTACAAACTTATCATCATTTATACATAATTACATAACTTCATTCATACTACATAAATATTTATATAACTACAATCTATAAATAAATTCGTTAAAAAAATTAAAAACTTACAATCCAAAACCCCACTAAAACCGAGGGTTAGAAAATTTAAAGTAGCAGCAACTGGGGAAGAACGACGGTAGATGGCGGTAGCAACAAAAAGAGGAAGAGAAAGCTTGGTATTAGGGATTTTTCATGTTTTTGGGGGGATTTTTTAGACTTCTTTGAAGATTTCAGGATCTTAATGCGAAATAAATGAGAGATTAGAGAATAAGAGAATCGGAGAAAGGGGCAAAGCAAAACTCGAGAAAAATAAGGAAGAATGGTTTTGTGTTTTGGTTTATATACAGAATTTTTTGCAATGACATAACTATTGCAAATTATAGCCCAAAATGACGCCCTTTAATTTACTATAAAAAATTTAAGAAATCTAGGGGAGAAGATTCTGGAAAAGCTTTTTGCAATGACTTTTTTTTTGTGTCGTCGCAAATAGTTTTTAGAAACCACCAAACCCACCACCAAAATTTTCATGAAATTGTTGAAAATTATAGCTATTTGCGACATGTTGTCTCAAATACATTTCCATGTAAGTACCTTTGACTCTTTAGAGCTAGTGTATTCCTCCGGCATTTGCGACGACTTGTCTTTGCAAATATTATTGGTATCTCTAACTCTACAGAGCTAGCTATACTCCGCGCGATGACATGTTGTCAGCAAACATTGGTCGATTGGCATGTAATTTTTTCAAGCTGGGGTGCCTTTTGGCGCCTTTATGACTTGCAACGACATGTCATCCCAAATAGTAAAGGATATTTTCTAAATTTTTTTGTGACAACTTATCGTTACTTTTATTACTTGCGATGACCTTTTCATAATGTCATCTCTATTAGTTTTTACGACTATATGTCATCGCAAATACGACAATTAATAGCGACAACATAATAATGTCATCGTTAAAGGTCTAATTTCTAATAATAGGTGGAATATATTATGTTAAATGGCATCGTAACTATTATTTATACAAGAGTAACATATATTATAAGAGTGTTATAATATTTGTATATTAAAATGAGGTCCGAACAATCCATCTTATCCTCTATGTGTGTATCACACACACACACACACACACACATATATATATTACTCATGCCTAAATCCGAATGGCATGTAACAAACTAAAAACATGTATATCCGAACTTAAGAGGGATAACGGGGAAGAAGAAAACACGCGAAAATGGTGGTTCTTGGCACATCAAACAGAAAAGTAGTTGTTGCCTATTGAATTAGGCCAAGTGTCAGTTCTGGTCCCAAAATCAAACATTACATGGTGCTGACTCAGATTCTTAGTAAAGTGAAAGTATGGTATCCTAATTTCTAACCATTAATTTATCGTCCAAATTACAACTTTAATCAAGACCCAAAAAATAAAAGGTTCCTTTTTTATGGTAAGTTTGTCACTTTTTTTTTTCTTTTTGGTTTTTTCTTATCGCTCTAATTCATGGCTCATTCTCCACTTTAGAAGACTGCATCAAAACGATCAGATACCAGATATTTGAATCGCTGTCGGTTTCTACCCCCCCTCACATTTCCCCATGACCAGGAGTTTTTTTTTTTTTTTTTTGGTTCAAATGTTTTCTGGGAAGGTATCATTATCAAGATCCTTTTTTTTAATTTTTTCTTGGCGATCAAAGATGCCTATCGCGTAGTGAATTTACGATTATGCCCCCAAAATGTTTGACTACTACCCCACGCAATCGGGAGTAAATCTAGGCTACAACTTCTTCCCTGATCAGGAGGGTCTGTAGTTTTTCTAAGCCGGACCAATAAATGAGGGGTATAATTGTCTTTTCATTACAATCTTGTCCTGTTTGGTGGTCGCCAAGAATATGCCACACAGGGGGTCCCCTTTCTAGTTTAAAAAAAAGAAAGAAAAATTAGTGAGAATTGTAAAGTGATGTGTGTTAGGCAATGGAGGCTTATGATTGGTCAGAGTTGAAAGTGGGGGTTTTTTTATAGGGTGTTTGAAAGATTAATTTAAACAATAGTTTATACAATGAACAGTGTAAAGCTCTCATATGCTATGATAAAAAGTTACAGTATAAAGTTCTCACATGCTATAATTCTCAAACTCAAATAGATGGTTTAAGCTACTCTTTCAAACACCCTATCACCGATTCATAGGAATTAATTAAATATTAGACACTAATTAATTAAATATCAACAAGCATATAAATTATAATTGTTAATTTTATAATTGTACTATCTAGGTTTAATCATTTCTCAATTTATCTATCTATTTTTAGAAACTAAAAAGATATCATTCAAATTTTAAAAACTTATTTCAATTTCATCCGCATGAACAAAAAAAATTAGACAAAATAACATGACTATCCTTAAATAATTATGATAATATTTTGTAT
Source organism: Artocarpus hirsutus (assembly GCA_946598075.1). Taxonomy (NCBI): domain Eukaryota; kingdom Viridiplantae; phylum Streptophyta; class Magnoliopsida; order Rosales; family Moraceae; genus Artocarpus; species Artocarpus hirsutus. Next base: position 3,088 of record CAMOHE010035855.1, read on the forward strand.
ATTAAAACATAAAAGAATTTTAAAACAAACATCAAATTTCAAAAAAAAAATCTTAAATTTTTTGACTTTATAAATTTAAAACTATATTTTTTTTAAAATTTTCTTAAGAAGAAACGTATAATTCATAAACAAATTAGGATTAGTCAAATGGTATTTTTATCTTATTTTCATGTTTTTTAAGTCAAAAAAGCCTACAAGAGATAAAATTGAAATAAGTTTTTTCAAATTTAAAGAATACCTTTATAATTTCAAAAAACAAAAAAACAAATAGAAAAAAATAAAAAAATAAGAGATATAGTTGTATGATTAACCTTAAATTATAATCATCTGCTCCTAACTGCACTACAACCAAAGTAAATCCTTTTTTTCTTTTTTTTTCTTTCCTAAAAATGTACAAGTCCAAATTGATGCATAGTTTATAGTTTCTATAAAAATATCAAACGAATTGCGACCATTTTGACTTCAATTTTTTAGACTTTTTGGGCGTATATATCAAACTAGAATTGACAAGCAAGCACCATTTTGACTTCAATTTTTTAGGTATTTTTGGGCGTATATATTAAACTAGAATTGATAATTAAGCACAAAGAAAATTTAGCACAATATTATCATTAGGTTGTTGGTAAGATAAATTTAATTTTATTTGAAACATATCAATTTCTTCTTGAACTCAGAGTGTGAATCAAACTTTTCAATTGTAGTGAAGTCTGGTTTAAATTTACCGCTAGGTTATACCTCCAACTACAAAATTTGTTAAATTTTCAAACTTCATAAAATTTAAATTTATATTTTTTGAATAAATTAAAGATCTAATTCTTATTTGAGCCGATAATAAACAAAATTAAAATTTTAAAATAATAGGATTTGTCATGTTTTTCTATAAAATATTAGGCTTTGTTTAATATTTTAATTTGAACAGTTTTAATTAACAAACAGTCTTTACAATAAAAAATAAATAAATTATTAAAATATAAAATTTTTACATGTTATGTTTGTTGAACCACCCCTTCCGGTCCCTCGCCCAAACACCTTACGGTATGATTTGCTGTTCCACGTAAGATTTTGTCCCTATTATTTATTACATACAGAAAGAAAAAGGAAAAAGCCAAAAAAAAAAGAAAGAAAAAAGACAAACAAAAAAAAGGCCAAAACAGGAAAGGTGGATATGGGTAAGAATCCACGTCAGCGTGACTCAATGGGTGTTCACTACGCCGCTAAACATTCAGCGAACGAAACCGGCCAAAAAAAGCCTTAAATTATAAATAACAACCAACATTTGTTTAGGATAGTTTGGTAATTGAATTTGAATTAATAATTTGATTTAAATTAATATAACTTAAATTAAAATTTTAATTAATGATTTAAATTATTGTTTGAGTTGATATTTAGATGTGTATTTAAATTTTAATTTGAGTACAGAATAAAATTAAAATTTGAATTTAGAGAGATAGTAAAAATAGTTTTTGATTTATCAACAAATCTAATAAAATTTTCATGTTAATAATCTTAAAAAATCTGCAATATAGATCTTAATTTATTACTCTCTTAACTAGAAACACAATGAAAAAATAATTATCTTAATTGGATAACAAGTGAAGAAGTTATGATTTTTTTCTCAAATATAAAAGAGAAAAATTTAACTTTTAATATCCAAGTATCAAAAATTTAAGGGATTTAGAACTCCAAAAACTTGGATTCTTGATACTCAAATGATTCAGATTTTGGAGTAGACATATCTAAAAGATTTTTAATACTTGAATTTAAATTTGAGTCAAAAAATCTAAAAAATTTTGGAAACAAACAAGGTTAATTACTCATAAACTAAACCTTTTTATATTTAGAGAGAAAACGCTGGAAACAAATTCACATTTGCAAATTTTCTGTTTTTCTTTCCTAGTTTTGAAAAAGAAAACTAAAAAAAAAAAGATTTTTCTTTTTTAATTTTTGTTTATTAGTCTCTCTCAACTCTCAAATCCGCCTCATTTATTTATTCATGTTTATTCATTTGTTTATTTTCTTCTTCTTCACCACCTCGCTCACGTAAAAACCCGCCGAGGCGATCCTCAGCTTTCTCGCATTTTCTCTCATTTTCTCGCCTTTTTTCTTGCATTTTCCCTCTCCTTTTCCCTCCTCCTTCAATGGTGATGGACGACAACGTGAGCTGCGGGAGTAGAGCGCAGGACATGACGTCGTCCTCGTTGTCGTCGCCTGTAAGGACTCGGCAGCAGAGGCAGAAGCTCGAGGTCTACAATGAGGTCCTTCGTCGTCTTAAGAATTCCAACAACCACGAGGCTATTCTCCCTGGTTTCGATGGCCAACTCTGGGCCCACTTCAATCGCCTCCCCGCTCGGTACCTTTTTGCCCTAACGTCTTCTTCTCTCTTCTCTCCACTGTCTCAATTTCTCGTTTATTTAATACTTAATCTTTTTTTTTCTTTTTGTTAATACATTTTTTTGTGTAAAACTTTTATCATCTAGGTTTTGCTTTATCTCGAATCGTCTTACAAAGATCAGTTCTTAGATTTCATGTAAAATCTCTTTATATACAGATATTTTTATTTTTTCTGATTTTTTTTTGTGTTCGGATTTTTGAGATTGCGTCACGCAGTATTTTCTGTTTGCTGGTAGTTTAGCTGCTTGATACTATTTTTAGTAAATTAATGGTTTTGCTTACGATTATATATGATATCAGAATCCGATTAGTTATTCATTTTCACTGAAACGCACACGTTATAGCTGCCGATTTTGGATTCTTGTACTGTTCTTTCTATGTTTTGCTTTTGTGCCAGATTTTTCAAAAAGAGTTGTATCGCCGAATTTTTTTGTTTCAATTTTTTGAATTATTGTTGCGTTGTATTGTAGGTATGCGCTGGATGTGAATGTGGAGAGAGCAGAAGATGTTCTTATGCATAAAAGATTGCTGGATTTGGCTCATAATCCCATTAACAGACCCGCCATTGAAGTCCGACTTGTGCAAGTTAGTAATTTAGAAACCTTCTCTTGATCATTGTTTCTTTTGATATAGAGAACTGTTATAGGTTTTCATGTTTTTTTTTTTTTTTTTTTTTTGGGTTACTTCTAAACTTCGTTAATTGGCCGAATGCAATTTGGGTGTTTTTGTTTATTATCGTGTGCAGGTTCATCCCATTTCAGATGGGAATTTAGCTGCCTATCCCGTTGATGCCGGTTCACCGAGTAAAGACGTTGAACAAAGTTCCTCAGTTTATCCCAACAGACAAAGGTATTATAATATTACATGTTCCAAAAAGCAATTCAATTTGTCAAAATGCAGCTCTGGAAAGATCTTGGACAAGTTTTTTTTTTGTGACTAAAAGCAGACATTTTTTCTTGGCTTTATTTTCTGCATTCATATGCTGATTTGTAGTTCTCAGCAATTATTACAACTATGGTTGGGTTTTCAAATATCAGTTTGCACCCACCTCCTGCCTTTGGTTCGTCTCCCAACCTCGAAGCGCTTGCACTCGAAGCAAATAGCCTTGATGATCAAGATGATGAGCGTTCTGTACATGCCAACACGCAGTTTGCTCGGTGATTACCTTTGTCTCTCTCTTTCTGAACAGTTCTAAAAGACCTTCGCTGTACTTCTCTTCTGGATTAGTTTCTGCCTTTCACTAAACCTCTATTAAGAGTTAGTTTTTGTATAGCTTATGGTTAGTTTTTGTATAGCTTATGGTTTATGGTTATTGACTTCGATCGATATTATGTTCTGGTTGTTATACTTGTCTTTATTTAGCGTCAAGAATATATGATCTTTCTCTCCAGATTACTGATAGTAAAATGTTCTTCAGTTATCTGTGATAGCTTTTTAAACTTTGTTTCTTTTGCATGTCTTGGCGTTGGCCATAGTTTTGTTGTTTTTTTTGGGCTTAAAGCAAACTGAGATATTAATCATATGATCATGGCATTTACTTCTCAATTTAACTTCTTCCCACCACTTTCTTCTCTCTAGTTAGCTTTGAGTGTCTAAGTGATTGCATTGGAGCCCGTGATTTTATATTATATGCACTACATGACCGATCAACATCACATCTTATAATTATTGTCCTTTTTTTTTCTCTAATCTGGTTGATACATTCACCTTTCCATTTACTTCTTTCTCCGAAGCCTGAATATCTGCAACATAGCTTGCAATGATTATTAATAAACAGTTAAACGAGATAACTCAACTTTCACTGGTGAAGTCAGTAATTTGTTTGAGTTTGTCTTAATTTGAGTGCCAATGATGCAGACCCATGCACGAAATCACTATGTCAACAGATGACAAGCCAAAACTACTGAGTCAGGTACATTTTTGTTTTGAAATTAAATGACTTTCTTGGTAATGTTCATCTACTCTCCCAAATACACTTCCATAATTGTGGCAATGGCCGTTTCTGAGACTGGGAGAGGAGGTCGATTGCGAGGTGTGAGATCACCTTGTACTTTCTTATCTAGCTATTGCAAAAAAATGCATTGGCAAAGTAGACCTGGCTCTCACATTCAAAGTGAACCACTATAAACCTTATTGCTCTATGTTTTTGCTTTTCCCCCCCATATTATTGCTCTTGTAAACAAGAACATTGGCTCAATTCCCAACCTTTTCAATCGGTGAATGTGAGACTTTATAAGTTGCTAATCAGGGATGGCTCATTTCCTCTTGATGTTAGTAGCTTAATGAGGGATGACTCATTTCCTCTTGATGTAGTCCCCATTTCGGCTGATGTACCTGAATCGCATCGACAAATGTTTTGTTGATTCATACCTACAGTTACAATGTAGTCTTTCTCATTACTTGTTGATTCATACCTACAGTTACATTGTAGTCTTTCTCATTACCAAGTCACTTGCACTAAATTCTGTAGTTGACTTGCTTGCTTGCGGAGATGGGTCTTAACATCCTGGAAGCACATGCCTTTTCTACTTCAGACGGTTACTCCTTGGATGTCTTCCTTGTTGATGGCTGGCCTTATGAGGTACATCCATGAAAATTTTTCAATGAAGCTGCTGGAACAGGCATTTCTTCTACAGGAAAGAAACTAAGTATCTGTAAATGATAGTATTAAATAGTATCAAGAGAATGGGGCACATGCTAGGCCACTATAATAACTTGATTAACTATAAAACCTATCTTTTTTAGAGTATCTTACTAGAAGTTGTTATTCTGGTATTGGTTCAAACAGGCTTAAACTGGATTTAACATGTTTTGGACTTCCCCCATTTTTTTTTCAGCACCAATTGATTTCATTTTACATACATACTTGGTGTTAAAACAGGGAACAGAGCAGCTAAAAAGTACTTTGGAAAAGGAAGTTTCAAAGATTGAGGTAACTGTTGCTCGTTAGTCTTTTTCCTTTTTTTCTTTTTTTTTTCTTTTCAAAAAAGATATGTTTATGAATGATACCTGGCTTGTGCTCAGCGTTATGTTAAGTGGCAAGAACTTAGTGCTTTGTCCAAGCATTATTATTGTTATTGTTATTCGATGCCTCATATTAGGATGAGTGCAAATGTTTTAAAATTTCAAAGCTTGGCTCTGTTTGCAGAGTCAGCCTTGGCCGACTTATCAATCATCTCCTGTTTGTGACACTGATCAAACAAGGATCAAATGTGAACCTGACCATTTGACCATCCCTGATGATGGCACTGATGTTTGGGAAATTAATCCACGACAGCTGAAGTTTGAGAACATGGTTGCGTCGGGGACCTATGGTGATCTGTAAGTTTAATGTTCCCAGTACTTCTTCGCTGATTGGATATTTTTGTTCTCATTATTCTTGCTTAAGCATTCATCAGTTAGATTTCTTGTTGACTTACTCTTTGAATCAAATCAGGTATAAAGGTACATATTGTAGTCAAGAAGTGGCCATTAAAATCCTCAAACCTGAGCGAATTAACACAAATCTGCGGAGTGAGTTTGCCCAGGAGGTTTTTATAATGAGGTATGCGAGATAATGCTGTTAGTTGTCAACTCTTCAAAGTAAAGTAGTTTTCCTTTTGGCATTCTTTCCTCTCTTTAACTGGTCTTTTTTGGGACTTTCAGGAAAGTTCGGCACAAGAATGTTGTACAGTTCATAGGTGCATGTACCAAACCTCCAAGCATGTGTATCGTTACAGGTAAATTCTAATAAGTGAATCTTGTTATTCGTAACTTGAGATAGACTTTTTTCCTTTTTTGGGCTTAATAACAGAAAGTCTCATAGGAGGTACTCTAAGAGGGATGACTCAGCAGTTTAGGGTGAGAAATCCTGACTGTTTGTCTTATACCCTCTATATATTCTTAATAGGGAGTCTCTATTGGAATAATTATTCTTATACCCTCTATATATTCTTAATAGGGAGTCTCTATTGGAATAATTATTCTCTTACGAGGTAGTCGATATTCAGTTGTAGTGTTAGCCATTAGGTTCTGCTGTGTTCAATATTTCACCAAGATTGTTTTCTTTCTTCCTGCAGAGTTTATGTCTGGTGGAAGTGTATATGACTACTTGCATAAAAAAAAGGGTTTTTTTAAGCTCCCGTCCTTGCTCAAGGTTGCACTGGACATTTCCAAGGGAATGAACTACTTGCACCAACATAACATAATCCATAGAGACTTAAAAGCTGCAAATCTATTGTTGGATGAGAATGGCGTAAGTGACTCGGTTTCTGTTTTCCCTAATTCTAGTAAGAATACAATATTCTTTTTCTCTTTATGTGCTTCATCTTAGTGTAAAATATTCCAGAAAACAGATGTATAAAACTAAACTTCAGAGTTTCTTTTTTCTCTCTCGAGATGAATATCTAGGAAAAGAAACAATACTCTTAATAAGGAATTATTGTTACTGTACTTAAAATACTTTTACCCGAGAAACTCTATGTTTATTATCGTTCGGTTTTGTTATACCTTTTTTGGTTGGATACTTTAGTTATATTAAATGGACTTCCGGTTCTCCTTAAGGTTCTTCCTCATATTTCGTTCCGAACAATGTATCTAATGCTAATCTTGATTCGTGATCACCATTGTTTCTAATAATTTGTTCATATGTAATGTTTGACGAATTCTTTGTTGAATGGTCTATAAGTTCAGCATGTTTCAAACTTCTAATAAATGATTTACCTCTCAGGTTGTTAAAGTTGCAGACTTTGGGGTTGCTAGAGTAAAAGCTCAATCTGGAGTTATGACTGCGGAGACTGGGACTTATCGGTGGATGGCTCCTGAGGTGAGTATAGCTTAAAATTTCTCTAATGCTTTTGTAAAATGCACTAGTTTTTTTTTCTGCCTGCAGTCATTTGCAGTGCATGTATAATATATCGATTTTTTTTGGGTGAAAAAAAAAATAGTCACCATATTTTATCTCAAATTTAATGCTTGCTTCATAAGTCAAAGCTTCTGATATATGCTTTAGCCTTGTACGCTTGAATAGTAGAGTGGTAATTGGCTTCTCGATGATGACATGATGCACACATCGAAGGCATTCAAACATTTTTGACTTAATTAATAATTAGTTTAATGGAATCACAGTAGCTGTGCAATATATAAACAATGTAGCAAACTGCCATCACCGTTGTGTAAATGTGCTATGAATAATTGACGGGTTAACATAGACATTGTGGTCAGTGTCACTGTCAGACTCAAATTCCCTGGTGTTGCTGTCATTTTGAGCTTTCTTTTGGATCGTGAAAAAATTCCTCCCTGTACGATATTTTCTATTAGAGTTTCATACATGACACTTTCGGATTCAACAATCATGTGGGGGAAAAAAAAAAATCAATGGCAACTTTAATTATTGTTGCGTCTGTTTCCTTTAACTTCTCTGGTAAAGCATTATTCAGCTTCCTTGTCTTTGGTAAATGGTTCATACTTTATCTTAAGAACTTTACTTATCAAGTCATTTTCTTACAACAGTTCTTTTGCATTGAAGGTTATTGAACACAAGCCATATGATCACAAGGCTGACGTTTTTAGTTTTGGAGTAGTGCTATGGGAGTTACTAACTGGAAAGGTATTGTTTGTCGATGGGAATCCTAATTTGACGCAGTTGTTTGTTCTTTTGTTCCTTTTGGTTTAAGATTTTCTCCTGTTTCAATTGGCAGCTTCCATATGAATACTTAACCCCATTACAAGCAGCCGTTGGAGTCGTCCAATCGGTAAACTACTGATCCCACAATGCTGTTAAACCAGTTTATTTACTGTCCGATACTTTTTTGCTTATATCTAGTTAGGACAAATTATCTTGTTAGTAAACTTGGAGTTTAGCTGGTCTATTTTTCGAATACAAACCAAAAGGATCACTTGTAACTGCTAAGAAAGTTGATAAATTATTTGAAAGAGTATTACATTGTGATTACGTGTTAATTTTATTTATTATTTATTTATTTTTATTTTTTACTTTACTTGCAGGGTCTACGGCCTCCTATCCCGAAGCACACTCATCCAAAGCTTGCTGAGATTCTTGAGAAATGCTGGGAAAAAGACCCGGCTTTACGACCCGACTTCTCTGAGATTATAGAGATCCTGCAACAACTAGCCAAGGAGGTAATTCTTATAACTTGTATTTTTTTCTTCCCATTTTTTTTGATCAACTAATGAAGCTCTTTCCTGTGAGATTGACATTTTAATAAAGACTTGTTTCGATTGGTTTCGAGTTCCTTTTATGATTTCACTTAAGAAGATGTTACGCACAGGTGGGAGATGATGTAGAGGAACGGCGTAAATCATCCTCTGGCAGATTCTTCTCCGCCCTTAGACGGGGTCATCACTGAGAGACATAGCTGATGATTTTTATTACATAACATGAGCTTATAATTGAATATTTCCCAGCCATTTTCACATGACAACAATGTACAATAACACCCTTATATGCGTTTTAGTAGTATTGAATAAATAAAAATAAATTTAAATACAGTATCATTTTAAAACAATACAATATTATATATGGGTCTTTGAAATTATCCAAAAATAAGAATAAACTTTAAATATAAACCACAGTTTTAGTATAACATAAAATATTTAAAGTACAATTATTATCACTATAGTACAATTTCTAATCACATATATACTTAACATAGCCATCAAAATAGTTTTATAATTCTGACATTATTTAAACGAGTTACAAATAAACTAAAATCTTCCAACACACAATAAACGGTGTTTTGGCCTATTTCTCGTCAGACAAGTTGCATTGATTTCCACCTGAGAAATGTAAAATGATAGGAACGAGCGTCAACATGCCTAATAGGGAAAACTATTACTCACCTTTAAATTTTATTCATTACCACATTAAACCTGCATGGTTAGTTAGTGCTATCATTATCCAGATTATAAGATTTATTATAAACATATTTCGTGGGTACAACAGTTAATCATTACCGAATTTCATACATTTACATATATAGAATTATTATAATTCATCATTATTCCTCGATATTCACGTTCAATAGAGTATCACTCAACTCATCGAAACTCAATAAACATTCCAAGGATGTTCCGGTGAGGAGACATCAAGCCCCGAATCCTCATCAAGTCTATTCCTGTATAGTGCATTTTGAGACTTTCGATCCAAGGGAGCATCATCACCTCCCCTATTTTACCTTTTAAGGTATTCGTGTTTAAAGACATAACCGTCACTCTCTTCACGTCTCAACATTCCTCTATAATCAATTATTATTTATAGAGTTGGTTTTCCTAACCATGCTTCTCAATTTACAACAACATGTATCAAATCATTATGTTTCTCTCTGTATAATACATGACGAGTTCCACATTATTGTGTTATAGATATAATCATATACTTTTAAAATATCATATACATATCTTGCAACGTAAAACAACTAAAATTTAATTTATCAAAACCTTACAAAAGATGAGTAATAGAATCCCTACCTTTTTGCAAAATAGCCATTGATAATTCCAGTTTATATAATTCACAACATAAGCTCGAAGTACGCTGTTATCTTAGAAGTATACAATAATCACATTTATGTTTTCGAAGGTTTTGATATCAAATATGCATGTTTTAGAACATTTCCTAGCCTTAAAATATTGAGAATAGTCAAGTTTAAACTATCGGATCGGCCTATCGATCAACTGTTTCTGGCCTACCGAATAAAACTGCTACGTTTGGGCTCTCTACTAGCTTGTCGGTCTCAAAGTTTAGCCTGCCGATATTGTTCAGCCATTGGCCTACCGAACTCAAAAGTTCTACCTACCAAACTTTTCAGTTCGGCTTGCCAAACCTCCTCAATGTGGTCGACCGTACTATATTACACGCGGTCGACCGTGACCCACCAAAACTTGGTAAAAGCCAGTTCGTCCCAAAGTGGATAGATTCGGTTCTAACTCAAATCATTCACCCCAAATCAGTTTTTAACACATAAAAACCATCTAAAACACTTTAAAAATATGCTAAGATGTTGGATAAACAAACTTCTTTGAATTTCCATACCCAAATCATAATCCAATGTGACAAATTTAAACTTTATGTAAAACTAACACAAAACATGCTTATATCAAACTTTTTGCTTGAAATCCTTGGAAATCTCTTTCATACATCAAACTGACCCGTGATAAACCTTTTGAAATATGTTTTCAGCATCCACATGAAATTAAATTAACAATATAAACTTTGTTTATAGCATGTAAACTTAGATTTTATACTCATGTATCAAAACAACAATAAAACATATACATATCTAATTTCTGATGAAAACTCAGATTCAAAAGCACAAGTTTGCATGACTTTTGAGTATAAAAATGTACAAACGAAAGATTGAATTTGTTCACATAACCTCGGATTATGACCAAGTGGAAGCTTGAAATGACTCCAAAATAGCTTCAAATATGGCTAGGAACTATGGCTGCAAAGAGAGCTTCATGCTCTATATTCTCAAGCAAAATTTTGAAGTGAGAAAGGGAGAGAGTGAGAGACGTGAGAAGGAAAGGCAGAGAAGAGCCAAATAAAAAGGAAACAATCATTGAGGGTGAGGAGACAATCGAGCCAATCATGGGGAAAGATGAAGAAAATGAGCAAGGGTTAGTTTATTTCTTTGTCTCCTTCGGAGACTTTTAACACAAAATGCCATAATGGCATTCTAGTAAACAAGTGAAACATTCAAGGACACTTTATAAATTTTAAAGACAACAAATTTTAAATTGTCACATTTTATACATTATAATTACAAAATCATTCCCATTAAAATAATAGGTATTACAAATTCGTCCCAAATCAATTAACCTTCTTCCCCCTCCCCTTTGATTTGTTAGCTCATCCATTTTTAAATCGACCATTTGCCCTTTTTCTTTGGGAGTCGCATAATATAACACTTAAAGGGTGATGGTTTTGGAGGAGTATTTGTACACTTCACATGATACCCTATGGCTTCATTATAAGAAATATTGTTGACCAAAATTCCTTGGACCAATTATTGGCTTTTCTGGTCCTTAATGTATACATGACCTTTTTTTTTCCTTGTTAGATAAAGAAATTTAGGTGCAACTCTTTCCTTTGTCAATTATGATGTTACTTTTCATAGGGTATGCTTTCAATAATAAAGTGTAAATATCACGGGGGTAACAACTTCCTTCGTTGAAGAAAATCCCCTTTTGAGTCTCCCTTTTAGGCTAAAGGCTAGAGACAAAGTGAAAGTCGTGTTTTGTTTTGCCTGACTTGATAATAGGCCTATCAGGTTTGGCCCATCGTAGATTGACACGTCACAAAACGCATACTGGAACGACTTTTGAAACGGGTTCCTGCCAAGTCGGGGTGCAATTTTAGATTTGACTTGAAAACAACCTGACTGAACGACAAGATTAATAGCAGCTGACTTGAACTTACTTGATTTATTAATTTTTTCATTAAAAAATGTAAAAAAACAATATAGATAAATAATTTTTAAAAATAAATTTAACAAAGTTACATCAAATAAAATGAAAAATATAATATTTAGGACTTAAATTCACAAAATAAACTATAAATACGTAGTACAAGTAAGTAAAGAAACATTTGTATTGCTTATATTAGTCGTGATAATACAGATTTGAGTGATGTTTTCACTAAACTGGTGACTCGTAGAATGATTTGAACTTGACCTAAAAATTTAGGTTGACACGAACTCCACACTTTACTCCTCCCAAGTAGTGTGACGTCAAGTTCAAACCCAAAATGCCTTCTAAAATGAGAAATTGAGAAATATCATCATCATGCCTTAACGTAATTAAATTGTCGAATTGAGAGTCGAGTTTATGAATACGACATCAACTGACCACCACACTGTGCATTCAATGAAAGAAAAACATGGTTCTCAACTACTACACAATACGTTGAAGTAAAGGTTTCTACGTGTTACCTATGGCAAAACTACGGTACGTTTATCCTTTTCTTCTTTATATTATTAGTAATGTGTAAAATGATCTACCAGCTTGATTTAAGTTGTTTGGTTCATGGATTTGAGGGACAATTCAAATCTAGTTTTTCGCAAAATGTTCTCTCACAAATTTTTCAATTTGAACCAAACTTTTCTCTTCAAATGTATGAACCGAAAAAGAGCTTGTGAGATAGAATGTAACGATAAAAATCTTCTTTTTAGCATCATATAGGGATGGTAATTGGTGTTGACGGGTAGTGTTCATGTCGTGTTGAGGCTTAAACATGTAGAATATACCTTAACATTAACACGATTGTGACGCGAATAGGTTAGAAAATCTTGATATTAACACGACTCATGCTGACACGGGTTAACACGATCACGATCCATCATAACCCGTGACATTTGTAACACTTGACACGCTATCAACCCGCAACTCGAAATCAACTCGCAACCCGAATCAACTTATTATATTTTATAACTTTAGATTTATAAGTTATGCACCAAAATTATATAAAAGTAACATAAAACAAATATTTTTTAAAAATTAAATCACTTCCATACTACAAAACACATCTTTTTTACTATCAATTTATTGATATTATATATATTAGAGCAAAATTTTTTTAAAAAATAATAGACAAATGACATACGGGTCAATTGACATGAACATGGCCTGTTTTATGACTGGCCGATTTCGGGATGATACGAAAATAACACATGACTTATTTTTTATACTAGTCCATTCGTGTTCGTGACGTGTCATTGTATCGTAACCCGTATTTTCAAGCCTACCATCATCCAACACTGAAATAGAGTTACAAAATTTGAGGATGCCATAACATCTAACATCCCACATGATCACACCAGGTGCCAAAGCATGAGCATTTTCTATCCTTTTTTTCTTAGAGGAAATTTTTTTAAGATCTTATTATGTGATCCTCTTTTGTCAAAAGTTGTAACAGAACAAGCATAAACGTCCTTTCAATGAAGGGTTTGGTTTAGGAAATCAGTTAAAACTTGAAGTTGGAACCTAAATACTGTAGCATGTGAGAGTTTTATACTATAGCAAAATTATTGTAACATGTGAAAATTTTATACGGTAGCAAACCGAACTTGTCTTTTAAAGGAACTTCCCATACAAAGTGTAAAACTTCTGGACATGACCAGTTGGACATCATTAACTATGAAAAAGTGGGCTTGAGATGTCACCAGCTTTTTATGCACTATGCCCTACTGAGGAGCGAGGAACCAAGGAATTGTGATTTGGGTGGATTTAGTACTAATATGATTATGCTTCACCATTTTTGCATGGTTCTTCATTATCATGTGCATTGGTAGACTGCTACTTATCATTTTTTTTAAGCCAAGGGATTCGATAATGGATGGGTACATGCATTTTCAGTTAAACCCTTGATAATTCTAGAAAAAGAAAATGTTAAACCCTTGAAGGAAAATAAAAAAAGATTCCTTCATAAAAACAAAATATGTCAAATGTTGTGGATAATCTCGATGGCCCAAAACCCGTGGTCAAGACTATGCTAAGGTCCAATAAAAGCCTAAGTGCAAGAAGAAATCTCAACATGTCAGCCACATTTTCAATAGACAGCGACGTAACTTAAGGGGAATTAGAGGTCAAGAATCGAGATATAAATGTCTAGATACGTTGAATCTACGAACATGGGCTTACGCCATTTAATGAGTAATGGCCAACATGGTCTCAAGAAGTAGGTCATATCGTGTATGGGTTGAGAGGGTAGAACATGAGATTAGTGATGAAATCTAAATTATTTCTTATTATGTTTTACATGGAAAATTGTGCATACAAATAGGGCTCCTAATCTCTATAGAGGGGATGGGCCTCTGATTAACAATACTATAGTGAACTTCTTTTTGAGTGGACATAACTCTATAGAGTGAACTTCTATATATAACTTCCTGTATTCTAGTTTTTTAAGCATTACATTTCTTTTTGTTTCATATACATTCGTATATGCATTGTGAGTGCTTTGTAAGGTAAATTGTTGACAAATTTCTACCATCAACATCAAAGATTTGCCAATTTCACGCGGTTTATTACATGACATCTGTTGTAACTTGTAAGGTTAAAGATGAACCGAAAAGCTTAAAGTGACTTTAGCTTTCTCTGTCTTGTTTTGCTTGTCAGACATGGCGGATATTTATGTATTGTCATAAACAAAAGAAGATGAAACAAGCAAGAAAAAATGAAAAAAAAAGAGAGATAATATCCTGATATCTTTAAAAGTCCTTTTCAAATTGTACTGCACATACAATTATTCATTTTTTAGTGCAAGCATATGTATCCCGATATTTTGAAGTAAGGATCCCCATACACAAATTCACAAAACACTTAAAAATAAAAATGGGATTTAGACTTATTTGTTTATTTATTTATTCAATCTGTGGAACACTTGGAAATTCTCTTATAGGTTGTTTGACACTTGGTTGGAACCACGAGTTTAACAGTCCATGGTAAAAAGCTTTATGCAGTTATAGTGTAAAGTAAAAAGCAACTGCAATGTAAAATTCTTAACAATTATAGTGTTTTAAACTAATATTGATTCTAATCAAAGTTCCAACTATGGGTCCAAACAAATGCTTAACAAATGATGACAAGGGTGACAATTTAGGTCGTGTTTATGTCAACTTAAATTTTCGTGTCAAGTTTGAATTAACCCACATGTCACCTATTTAGTAAAAAGATGACTCAAATCTAAATTATCATGAGTCTTGTAACTAATATAAGTAATATAAGTATTATTTTATTTACTTAATGTATTTATCTATAGCTTATTTTATGGATTTATGTTATAAATATTATGGTTTTTATTTTATTTGAAGTCACTTTGTTAAGTTTGTTATTTCAAAAATTATTTGTCTATATTTTATCATATTATTTTAACAAAAAATTAATAAATCAAGTTAATTTCATGTCAATCGTATCATTTACTTGGGTCCATTTTGAGTTTTGTTTCTATATCCAACCTAATTTGCTACGCGAAGTACTATACGGCACATTTCTGTCTCTTGCTCAGGAAAATAAAATTGCCCCTTTAGCCACACATAAAATTTTAAACTGGACGAAATCTATAAAATCAACAAGAAAAGGACCATCTTAATCAAGGGTCAATCATGGGGCGCACACAATGAATGCCTATCAACGACATTCCCGTCCTTTATTGTCCCTTGCCCATTCATTCCCCTCCTGTCCGGATCCCATTTTTAACTTCTATGATTTTTCCTTCAAAAGAACGAAAAATAATAGCCTTTTTGGTTTTGTTTTTAAAATTTTTAAAAATATTTTTACAAGATTTTTTGGGTAAAAATTTTAAAAATATTTTAAACATAATTTTTTAAAATTTTTTATTTTTTAAAATAAAAATATTTTCATCTATTTTAAAAGTAATACTAAATAGCCTTGATATTTTTAATTAATTAATTCATTTATTTTTTGCTTTCACTTTTAAATGACTGTTTATTTCAAGCACACGTGTCGCTTCCTCATGGATCTTATGCTCTGCCGCGTAATTTAAAAAATTCCACAAGTCAAAGAACCACAGGCGGGAAATTTCGTCACTTCGACACGTCGCGTATCGGTTGGGAGATAACTTTAATAGTACAACTTGGTGATCCTAACTGTGTGACAATCTCCAACTATGATCATCACGTGTCGTGATCGGAGAGCGTTTGAAGCTCAATGCTGACCGACCAGCCATTCGAAACCTTAAGCAATGTGTTGGTCGAAGTGCACATGAGTCAAAAGCAATTGGAACACGTATGATGATGTTCCACACAGCTTGCGGTTCACCATCGCCGGAACCGCACCATTTGTACAGTGAAATGACGATAACACCCTTGAGGTTTTGTCCAAATAACGCCAATCCAAAACCGAGAGCTTTATATCCATATTAAAAAAAAAAAAAAAGGTGTTCTAGGCGGTTCGTTATCAGTGGTAGAAAAAGGTTACGTAAATTAAAATTAAAAAAAGAGAGAGAGAGAAAAAGGCGTGACAAAGAGCTAAAAAAAAATCCATTGGTATTGTCCAATTTTGGACCAATACAGTATATACCATTATACAAGAAGTGGAAAAAAATATATAATTAACAAAACTTAACGAGTACTTGATGGTTTTGAAGGTATTTTAGTGGTAGAGTAATTTTTTAAACTAATATTGACACTCGAAAAAAAAAAAGAGAGGAAGATAAAAGACACTAACAACGTCCCGCATCGTTACCCATAATAAATAAAATCACGTGTAAAGCCCATATATGAAGTTGAAAGTTGAGGCCTGTATTATATGACTTTCAAAAAGAAAACCTATTGTTTATGAATAGTGACAACACCTCTAACGTCAAATAACTTTTTTTTTTTAAGGAAGTCAAGTAACATTTTCAGTTTTGCATTAAAATAACATTTCTTTTTTAAAAAAAGGTTAAGTATCATTAACCTAAAAATAACTGACACAATAACAAAGTTAAGATGTCAACTTTTTTCACGAGTTTCGTTTATACGTTTGCTTCCCTTTTTAGCTTTAGCTTTAATAAGTGTAAGTTGACAATTTCTTTACAATTTTTTTTGTCTCACTATAATTATCTTTACGAAGAATCAAATTTGAAACACAAAAAAAAAAAAAAGACAACTTCTTCTTGAACGTAGAAAAGAGCAAGTGTCCTTTTCCTGTATTTTAGGTTTTTAGCTTAAATATTTAATAGAGTGAAATTACGTTTACATGTTGATCAATAATCAAATTTGAAACAAAAAAATCCGGTTTTTTTTTTTTTTCTTATGTTATATCATGGGATCGCATGACACAAATTTGTCTATTTTTTTCCCTATTTCTTTTACCCGAGCTGGCAATGATAGGGATGGCAGAATTGCAATTAAGCTGAAAACTTATGGTTATTCCACATGCATGTTATCTCTACGTTAAAAAAACAAGAGATAAATCTCAACAAAAGTTCAACGCCTAACACATGCTACCCGGTCCGGATTTTAAGCTTTTTTCTTCTCCTTCCCTCGGACCTCAGTCATCGGCGCCACATGTTCTTCTCTGTTGCAACTTCTTCACTCCCAAACCTTGTTTTTCTCTCTAGATTTTATTATTCACAAACAATCCCAGCTTTTCTTTTTTAATCATTAATCGTCTACACGCGTCAAACTGATTTCCCTTCATCATATTAAAAAAAATTAAATTAAACTGCCCATTTTGATTTTAGTTTCCTCCTCTTGTCAATTATACATAATTCTTTTACTTTCAAAAACGATAATTTTGACTTGTCCAGAATTGTTGGCAATAATTTATTCCGACTGTCACTGCCCAACACAGTATTAATGATGGATTTCTCGCTCAAGAAATCGTTCAAATCCCACTCCAGAAGGATATCCGCCGGCGGAGCAAATTCCGGCGACAGCCACGAAGGGCTTCCCATTTTGTCCGATCTCGATATCGACAACAATCACCACTCCGGTAACCATTATCGCCGCCTTAGTCACAACGGCGACATGGGCGGCGCCTCCTCTGATCGGAAGGAGGTCATCGTCAAAATCGACGAAGGCGGAGATTCCTCCGCAGCCGCGGCGGGGGCGGCAGACCAGTCGAGGAACGCCCGGAAGTATTGGCGGCAAAACAGCTATGGAGCATGGAAGGAGAACCCGAATGCCCGCGACGGCGGTGGCTCGGGGGAGAGCTTCCACTTTGCGCAGATGGAGGATCCGCCGTCGAAGCTGATCGGACAGTTTTTGTACCGGCAGAAGGCTTCCGGCGACATGTCGCTGGACATGGATTTGGAGATGGAGGAGCTCCGCCGCGGCGGCGGCGGCGGCGAAGGAGGAGCAGGAGGGGAGCGCGATTTGACACCAGTGTCAGAGTCTCCGAGGAACTCGAGGTTGTCGAGGGAGCTGAAGGTCTCGTTCCATCCGCCATCCGAAGGCGGGTCGGAGATCTCGCAGAACGACGCGATGCGGCGTCGTTTCAAGGACTCGACGGAAGAAAACGACGCGTCCCAGCACGACCGCGACGAAGAGGAGGTCGTCAGGTGCACATCGAAAGCGTCATTTCAGAGACGGTCCAGCCTCCTGCGGGTGAAGACCAAGTCCAGACTTCTCGACCCGCCCGAGGAGCCCGACATTCGCTCGGGTCGGATCCCGAGATCGGGTCAGATTCCTAAATCGGGCCAGATCCCGAGGTCCGGGCTGACCCCGAGGTCGGGGCAGATGAAGTCCGGCTTACTGTCAAAAGAGGACGACGAGGACGATCCATTTGCGGATGAAGATCTACCTGACGAGTTCAAGAAGGCGAATTGGAACTTGTTAACTTTTCTTCAATGGGCGAGCTTGATTTTAATCGTAGGGGCTTTAGCTTGCACTCTTTCGATTCCCTATTTAAGGCATAAAATTCTGTGGAAGCTTAAGCTTTGGAAATGGGAAGTTCTGATCCTGGTTTTGATCTGTGGGAGATTGGTCTCCGGTTGGCAAATTCGCTTGGTTGTCTTCTTCATCGAGAGGAATTTCCTTCTCCGAAAGCGGGTTCTATACTTCGTCTACGGCGTCAGAAAGGCCGTTCAGAATACACTCTGGCTTGGCCTGGTTTTGATCGCTTGGCATTTCTTGTTGGTCGAGAGGGAGACCAAAAGCGAGGGGCTTAAGTACGTAACCAAAGTCTTAATCTGCTTGTTGTTGGCGACTTTGCTTTGGCTGGTGAAGACATTGATAGTGAAAGTCCTCGCTTCTTCTTTCCATGTTAGCACGTACTTTGATAGGATTCAGGACTCGCTCTTTAACCAATTTGTGATCGAGACCCTCTCGGGTCCGCCATTGATCGAGATATACAAAACGGAGGAGGAAGAGGAACGGCTCGTGGATGAGGTTCAGAAGCTGCAAAACGCCGGGGCTACAATGCCTCCGGACCTCGCGGTTTCGTCTGCGCTTCCGAGGAGTAGCCGGGTTATAGGGAGCGGAAGGCTGTCGAAAACGGGGAAGAGCTCGAAGATGTCGCGGTCGCTTAGCAGGAAAGGCGACGACGGGATCACCATTGATCACTTGCACAAGCTGAATCCGAAGAATGTGTCGGCTTGGAATATGAAGAGGCTGATGAAGATGGTTAGGCACGGAACTCTTACTACGTTGGATGAGCAGGTTTTGGATTCGACAAATGAGGACGAGTCCACCATGCAGATTAGAAGTGAGGTTGAGGCCAAGGCTGCAGCCAAAAAGATATTTCAGAATGTGGCTAGGCGAGGCTCAAAGTAAGTTCTTTGTGTTCCTTATTTTGCTTCCATTTATAGCTTTTTTCCATTCATAATTATTGTCAACTATTTTCCTAATGCTAGCTTGTTTTGATTTTAGTTAACATAGAAATGTGCTTTTGATACATTGCTAGAGTTGAGACATGCCATAGATTCTGACTTCACCATTAGGACCACTCTCAAGGAAGTCCTTTTTTCATTCCATGAATGAAAACGCTTTGAAGCTTTGTATTTGTGTATCTTGCTTACATGTTTATTTTGGAACTAGAATTGTTTAGAAATTTTCCTTTTCTTCATGGAGCAGAAGAATGAAGATGCCATTTGTTTAGCTGTTAAAGGTCCTTACTAATATTGACATTGTTCTTTCCTCTTTATATCTCAGTCCTCATTGGTTTCTTTTTATAAAGATACCGTTCAATCGAACGATTGAATAGCATGACATTGCTATTTTTTTTCCTCTTTATAATCTTTCGTCGTCAACTTTGTCTTGTAAATAGTTGTGGTTGATAATTTTCTCCTCTCCTAATTATTTTGGTAGGTTCATCTACCTGGAAGATTTGATGCGTTTCATACGAGAAGACGAGGCAGTGAAGGCCATGTCTCTCTTCGAAGGGGCATCCGAGACCCAAAAAATCAGCAAATCTTCCTTGAAAAACTGGTTGGTAAGTACAAGGCACCAAATCCCATTCTTAGAGAAATCTATGAAAAAAATGTCACATTCTTTATTCTTTATTTAGTGAGTTAATAGTTTGATAATGAGGTGCATCTGTTCCAGGTCAATGCATTTAGAGAGCGAAGAGCACTTGCCTTGACACTAAATGATACAAAAACTGCTGTCAACAAACTTCATCGCATGGTGAACATAATAGTCGCCATCATGATAGGAGTCATATGGCTTATTGTACTGGGGATTGCCACCAGCAAATTTTTACTCTTCATTAGCTCGCAGCTAGTCCTTGCAGCATTCGTTTTTGGAAACACATGCAAGACGGTGTTCGAAGCAATTGTTTTCTTATTTGTCATGCACCCTTTCGATGTGGGAGACCGGTGCGAAATCGACGGAGTTCAGGTGACCGTACTATTTCCACACTATATATTTCATACCATGTCACTTCGTTGTATTTGTTTAGCCTAATTTGTGTATCGACAACAACTTTCCAGATGATTGTAGAGGAGATGAACATCTTGACTACGATTTTTCTAAGGTATGACAATACAAAGATAATATTCCCAAACAGTGTTCTTGCAACCAAGGCCATCAACAACTTCTACCGTAGCCCGGACATGGGAGATGGAATCGAATTCAGTATCCACGTAGCTACTCCGGCTGAGAAGATCGCTGCAGTCAGGCAGAGAATAACAAGGTATGACTTGGGGAGACAAAATTTCGTTGCTTTTTTTTTTTTTTAATAGTGCTTGATATGTCCTTGATACAATATACTGAAAAATCTCTTATTCATATCTCGTTTCAGTTATGTTGAGAACAAGAAGGAGCATTGGTATCCAGCACCAATGGTTATAATGAAAGATCTTGATGAACTAAACAGGGTGAGATTGGCGGTGTGGTTGTGCCACAGAATTAACCACCAAGACATGGGAGAGAGGTATGCAAGAAGATCTCTTCTGATTGAAGAGATGGTAAAGATTTTCCAAGAACTCGACATCCAATACCGTCTTCTTCCCATCGACATCAATGTCCGTGCCATGCCCTCTGTGACGCCGACTCCTACTCCGACTCGGCTTCCCCCTAATTGGACTGCACCTACAAGCTGAAGTAAGGAAGGAAGAATGAATGATCAATCGATGTGACCTCCTTTGAGAAGGAAAGCAAGTGAATCCCCATTGAAGGTTCTCAGCAGTCGGTCAGCACTGCGCGGCTTGGGATTGCGTTCATAAAGAGAGAATAGGATTTCTGTAGGGAATTGAGAGGACCGTTGTCTGTTTTATATTTTTTAGTCGGTTAAGTATTCAAAGGAATTATAGCTGCTTTTAGTACAAACGAGAAGAGTTCAGGAGGTTTGTTAAATTTTGTTCATGCTTTGGGTCTATAATTGGTTTATTGAGTAATATATAGTGTTGCTATCCAATCTATTGGCTCCATTTGGATATTGGATGTTCTATGTTGTTCTCTTTTCATTTGAATTTATCAAAAAGTGGCTTATTAGGAGAAAATGTTGCTAGTGTTTTTCGCCCGAATTTAGCTGTATAACTTGAAATTTCACAGCCTTTCAACCCAAAAAAAAAAATTTCCGTTTGGTACTGTTTTTAAAAAAAGGTAAAAATAGTTTTGTTTTAAAAATGAGACTTTTTGAGAAATTATATTGAGAGTGTTTTTGAAAATTTTATTTTAAAAAGGTGCAAAAACATTTCTAAAAATTCCTAAAATAATAAGAAACAAGGCCTAAAGTGTTTCTCCAAATTTTGGGCAATTATATACAGGTATGTGTGTGTAAATTGAGTGGTATACTACTTTTTTACTATGATTGTTGTGTCTTACCGTTTATTTTTTTCTTCATTTGATTTATATAACTTCTCTTACCCAAAAACGCCACAGTATCTTTGTTTGTTTTAAGTTTAACCCAAAATTTTTATGATCGACTATATCTTTATACTCTTTAAAAGTAGTATGTTTTTAATTTTTTTTTAAAAGTAAAAAGATTAAAAAACAATGCCATATGTTTCGAGTTGTCCCCCCTAAAAATAATACCACCTTCCACTTCTCGCTCAGAAAAGGTAAGGAAAGACAGGAGTGGTCTGAAACTGAAAGATTTTGGTTTTTTATTTCAATATTTGTTTTTTAAGTGAACTATGAAAATTACACATGATAGTGTTAAGACAAATTTTGATTTTGATTTTGTTCTCTTCCTGCGATAAGATAAGGAAAAAAATGCAATGATTATTTGAAGAAAAAATTACAATACGTGTCTAAATTATTATTATGAAATTAAAATCTAATACAATATTTAAAATATCTTTAAAATGTCTTTAATAATATAGTAATTATCTTAATGATATTACATATTGTACTATATAATTACATATAAATAATTTTAATAATATTTTTATGAGACATTTATAAAATTTTTATAAATTAGAGTCATATTTTAATTCAATTAATTAGGCCAATTTTCTTATTAACCCTTATTTGAGGGGATGACACATAGCGATAAAATGATTGGGCTAAGCCCAGTTAATAAGCAGGCCGTAAATTACAGGCCTGAATGCAAAACTAACCGTTTGAGTGTCATGGAAGCCCAAAGCAGCGTTGACGACCATTTGACCAGTTAGGGAAAGACGGAAAGTATCAAATAGACAGTGAGAACGTGGCGCGGTCTTGAACACTATAAATAGTTGAGTCGGCACTTTCAGTGGCGGTCCGTCTGCGATTTCGAAATCGCGAGGGAAGAGAGAGAAGATATAGGGAGAGAGAGAGAAGAGAAGAGGGCATGAAGTCATGGCGACGTTGTCGAGCCTGGTGCACGAGCTCCGAGAACGCATTGCGGCTTCCTCATCCACTCCTCCTTCCAATGCCGCCGCCGACGACGCTCTCGAGACCAGATTCCGCGCCGTCCTTCCCAATCTCCTCCACGCCTATGTCGTTCCCTCTCCCTCTGGTTCTGTCTCTCTTTAAACTTGTCTTTGCGTTTGGTTCTCGAGAACATTTTAAAAGGATTATAAGATTCCAAAAAACCGATCCTTCCTATCATTTTACTCACTGATAGCGCTTAAAGAAAATCGAATGTTCTTGAAATCTCTTTATGAGCGGTTATGTTTTTGTTTCGTTAGGGCTTTCAGTCTTTGCGATTATGAGTTTTCCCTCCAAAATTGAAGGAGGGAAGTCTGCAAGTTAGGAAGCTCGAGTTTTCTCTCTTTCTCGTTTTATAATGTCTCTGTGTCGAGAATCGTATCTTTAAGCAATGTATTTGATAGAAAAACATTTGGAAATTCCTGTACGATATTGATTGAATAATCTTTTATTTTCGTGCAGCCAATGAGAGAGAAGTGATAGCCGTGTTGAAGCTTATTTCTCACATTGCAAAGAATTTTCCTGGGGTGTTTTACCATGGGAAGGCCAGCGCTATTTTACCTGTCGTTGGCCGGATACTGCCTTTCTTTGCGGAACCTGTGTTTCGGTAATTGATTCAAGAACTTCTTATCGCTAAAGATGTACATGAATGCACGCACGCAGGCACACACTTATACACACATTGTTGCAAGTTATAGACATCTGCTTCTGTTATTACGACTCCCGTTGGAGAGTAATATTTTTCATTTCAGTTCTCGGCATGGTGTAATTTTTGAAACTGTCGGATCACTTTTATCCTTGCTCCGCACTGGAATGCGGGACGCCTACCGATTGTTTTTTGCTGATGCCATGTTAGTTGTTGAAGGTAAGAAAACTTGATGGTCGACTGGTTTTCAATTAGATGGTATAACTTTTGCATTGTCTATCGTCTAAACAACGAAAAGTTGTGTCCTTTTTTCCTTTTTATCTCTTTCTGGTCAGACTTTTGCATTCTTATCTCAAGAAAACGTGCTTAGGACAGCCTCAGTCCTAACACAAATTTTTCGTCCTCCTGCAATAAATAGAATGAATGTCATATTTTGATGCTGCTTATACTATTTCTATGTGTGGCATAAAGCTAATATCTCTCTCTCTCTCTCTCTCTTTACACAGATCTTGTCTATGTGGCATCATGCTGTACTGACCATGCAAGCAATGCTGAACTCAATAAATTAACTTTAAGGTCATTCTGTAAGTCGTTTAATGGAGTTTTCAGTGACCCCACTCATCTTGGTGATCTCCCAGCGGGTAACAAACCACCAGATGGCACTGGAATTTTGATTAACCTTACAGGAAAAGCAAGGTGGCAGCCTTTTGCTACTTGGATGATTAGGCTTCTTGCTAAATGCCTGACAGAAGGAACTCTCTACGTGGAAGGACTAATTAACGTACCATTTGTTATTTCGGCATGTTCTCTCTTATGCTATGGGGATGCCCATTTGCAGATGGTAAGTGACAATTGCTTTATGTTAGCATTTATTTTAGTCTTCTAATGGATTCCCATAAGCTTGGTTATACATTTTTTTTTGTTATTATTTTGTCTTGGTTTATCATAAACGTACTTGGTTTGCAAATTCACAGTTTTTTGACGCTTAGAATTTTGTTGAAGGCATGTTTTGACTTTGCTAGCACCATTGCATCAGCTGTAAATTTTGATATTGTTCCACATCAGAATATGATCCTGTCAATATTCACTATATTAACTGAGGACAAAGAGGGGCTTCCTGTGTTTAGGTATGCATTTGGGTTTCTGATACAGTCATGCTCTTTATGGTAGAAGTACTGTCATACTAAGATGTGCTACTGCACCATGAAAGTAGCAAATAGGGTGATATTTAAAAGAATTTTATTTATTTATTTATATATTTTTGCTTTAGTACTCGTGATGCATTCTGAGGAAGTCTAATTTCTATTCCTTTGTTACCTTTGCCAACTGCAGAAACATAACTTATGATTCGTCATTGGGTGGTTGCCTAAATGCATTATACTCTGGTTGCTCTGATGTTATTGTAAAGCTAACAGCTGTTGATTTAGTAAATGTGTTTCCTCAATCCATGAGGAGAACCAAAAGCTTGGAGCTTAAGGTTAATATTGATATTCATTCAAACTGTATTTAGCTAGCTGAATACCGAAGGGTTGATTTGTTGTGAGATCTAATTTACAAGTTTTCTATTTTTTAATTATTACTATTATTTCTTTTCAGGTTGCATTATGTGGTGCATATATTCGAATTATGAAAAGTTGTTCTCCTCATATATGGAGGCCACAATCGCTTATTTATGTACTTTCTCTTCCAGAGCCCTGTTTTCCACTGATAGATTGTTTTCAAGTGGCTATTTCTGTACTTGGTCCTGACCTTGTTGGAGGGAAAAAAACAAATTGTAAAAATGTAGAGTTGTTAAAGCTAGGCGATGAGTCAGTTGGAAATTCAAGTGTCGGGGAAAAGAGACCTTTTCAGGATGTGGAGGCTTGCGAGAGTAAAAGACAAAAGGTAGATGTGGGAACCATGGCTTCTGATGCTAGTAACCAGACAGAGCAAATGTATAATCCTGTAGTTTCTTGTGAAAGAGAAGAAGACTACGCAAATTTTATGCATACATCACTTCTATCTTTTGTTGAACATTTAAAATCTCCTGCCGTCAATCCTGATTCTTTAAGACCAGATATTGCATTAACAGCTCTTAGTACGCTTTGCATGGCATTCTGTAGATATTCAGAGACCAATATGGCATCTAGAATCTTTCAGCAGATGTTCTTATGGATTCCTTGGATGTTGGAGCAGGTATCTAGGTTTTGAATTGTACTTAAAAAAAAAAATTTCTCATTTTCACCTTCAGTTAACTTAAAAGATGTGTTTACATATGCACAGGCAAAACAAGAAAACCCAATCAGACTTAATTTTTCGATCTTTCTGGAAGGAATTCACTGCATATTGCTTTTGCAAAGTAAGTCTATGAACCTAACCTGGTCATTAAAGTTTTAAAAGAGCAGAACGTGATGATTTAAATATGTTAGCTTGGTTTGTTTCTTGAAAAGAGGGTTAGTGTTGTAAGTTTGTGCATATTTCTCTTGTAGATTGTTTGCAAGGGGCGGTTTTAACCATTATCTCAGTTATGAACAGTGTAAAGTTCTCACATGTTACAATTAAAAAAAAAAGCTGTTACAGTGTAAAGCTCTTACATGCTATAGTAAAAACATTTCTAACCACCTCCAAACACCCTCTAGTTGAAGGGAATTGACATAAATTGATCAATTCTTATGTAGGCCCGCTTATGATGGAGAGTAAGATGTTCAAACACAAGGATGATACGAAGCTCATGTATGCACTGCTAAAGCTTCCATGGACCCATTCTGTTATAGGTAGTGAACCTGATCTTCTGAGGAAAACAAAATGCATCTCTATTCAAGTTGCGACTAAGCTTGCGGATGGAAGATGTGAATCTGATTTGGAAGTCTTGGATTTGGGCCTTCATGATGAAGACGAAGAAGTTAGATCTGAAGCAGTAATTTCAATGCCAATGATCGTCTTTTGGTCTGGTCTTGGAATATTATCTCATTTATTAAGAAGGCTGGAGTAAGTTAAAAATCAAATTTATTTACTTCTCCATTTCATATGTAGTTTGAAATAGTCTTGTGACTCCCATGTACAGGATTTAATATATTATAGTATTCTATAAGAAGATGTATGCGTTTTTTCTTTCTTCATGTATTAACTTGAGGGCCCTTTTGGGAACATAAGTTTAGACCAAAAAGTTTTGGTTCAAATTAATTGTGCTATAGTGTTTTCTTTTGCAAAACTTGAATTGTTAGAGTGTTTTCATTTCAAATCTTTGGTTCGAACCTATGTTCCTAAACAAGCTCAACATTTGTTTTGCCTAAAACTTTACATTATACTTTTGGTTTGAATAGATTGCTTAGTGCTCATCATGGTTGCTGTCTTGTTTACTATTGTTATAAGTTTTTATTTTTATTTTTTTATGCTGTTAGCCTGCATTATACTTGGTTAGTTTCATTTTAGAATTCTGGAGGTGATACAGTTATCTTCAATTTATAATCAATAAAAAGTAGTTCCGTGTTCAATCAATATTTTTTGCATGAAATGAGCCATACAAAGGACTTCTATGGTTAATGTATTACCGTTTCTTGCTCTGGCTTGCAGATTCTTGGAAGGAGAAGAACATGAAAAGGTTAAAAATGTTATTCCAATTTCTCTTGGTAACCTGTCATGCCTTTCTGGATCTTGTAATGCTGGAGATGGTCTAGAAAAAAGTGAATGCAAATTGTTTTGGAATATAAACAATTGGAAACCTAATCAAACAGCAGATTATTTACTGCGAGGATTTTGGTGTTCAAAGTGTGATAGAAGCAACCAATACAAAAATGAGCTGCATTCAAGAGTTGTAAGTGGGCATGATACTCACATCGGGCAAATTATTATGGATTCTGATTTCAGCCTTCTACGAACTCTGTTTTTCAAACTTCTTTATAACGAGTCATCAGAAGAGGTCCAAGTTTTTTGTGTGCAAAATATTGGAAGGGTTCTTTTACATGAATCCACTAAAAATCTGATTGAAAGAGGTGTGGAATGGATTAGATGTGTTAAATTTTTACTTCTTAATAGAAAAAAGGCAGTAAGAGAAGCATTCTGCAGTCAGATTAGTTCATTCCTGGACGATTCTGTTTTGAGTTGTTTATTTTGTGATGAGGACCCACTGAATAAAAGTAAAGAGCAAAAGTTTATGGATATCATCAAACATGCTTTTGCAGCTACTGAAGATCCACAAATATTCGAGTCTCTTTTAGAATCTGCTGCAGAAATTATGATTGGAGTTGATATTTACAATCAGGTTTTCTTATTTTCTCTCATCTTATTGGTTGATCAGCTTGATAATTTGCATGTGACAGTGCGAACAAATGCATCAAGGCTAATACACAAATCTTGCAATTTCCATCTTAGAGGAGGCTTTGATTTAATCCTTTCAAAAGTTGTTCATGTTCAAAATGAACTATTTGATTATTTGTCAGTGAGGCTCTCTAACCGTCCGTTAATGATTAGAGAGTTTGCAGAAGCAGTTCTTGGCATTGAAACTGAAGAACTTGTTGAGAAAATGATTCCTGTTGTTCTCCCAAAGCTCATTGTATTTCAGCAGGATAATGAACAAGCAGTTGACACGTTGCGTGAGTTAGCTAGGTGTTTGAACACCGATGTGGTGCCTTTGACGGTTAATTGGCTACCAAAAGTGCTAGCTTTTTCTCTCCATCGACCAGATGGCCAAGATTTACTCTCCGCTTTGCAATTTTACCAAGCTCAAACCGGTTCTGACAAACAAGAAATCTTTGCAGCTGCTTTACCTGCACTTTTGGATGAACTTGTATGTTTTTTGGACGGAACCGATTCAGATGAAATAAATACAAGGTACATCATAAACTCTAATTCATTGCAATAGTGACTGAGTATATGTCAACTAACAAAGTTGACATTCTACTTGGTCGTGCTGCCGTATAGGTTCTGCGAATGTTTCAGTTTGTCTGTGTATAATGCTTCTATTTTCCATTAACCCTGTCCTGAGAAATATTTTCTGACATATTTTGGGTATTTTTTATTAACATTAACTGACTAGTCACTACAAACTTCTGTGGGATGTTAAACTTACAATTGCGTTATGCTTGGAATCTACTTATTATTTGACTCTCATAATGCTAGCAATCACCATTTTGTATCTGTTTTCAGGCTAGCAAGAGTACCTGAGATGATAAAAGAAATTGCTAGGGTTCTAACGGGTGGTGAAGATCTCCCAAATTTTTTGAGGAATCACTTTGTTGGCCTTCTTAACAGTATAGATAGAAAGATGCTTCACTCAGAAGATTATTCACTGCAGAAACAAGCTTTAAAACGTATTGAGATGCTGATTCAGATGATGGGCTCTCAACTTAGTACTTATGTGCCCAAACTTATGGTTCTTCTCATGCATGCCATCAATAAGGAACCACTCAAAAGTGAGGGCCTTAGCTTATTGCATTTTTTCATTGATAAATTGGCAGAGGTATCGCCATCAAGCACAAAATATGTGGTTTCTCAAGTTTTTGCTGCTCTTATTCCCTTCTTAGAGAGAGACAGAGAAAATCCTGTAACTCATCTAGAGAAAGTGGGAAAAATATTGGAAGACCTTGTCCTGAACAACAAAGTTATTCTAAAGCAGTATATCTGTGAGTTCCCTCCATTGCCCAGCATTCCAGCCCTATCAGAAGTCAACAAAGTTATACAAGAAGCCCGTGGATCAATGACATTGAATGATCAATTGCGAGATGTTGTTGTTGGTCTGAATCATGAGAACTTAAATGTGAGGTATATGGTAGTGTGTGAGCTGAGCAAGTTATTAAACCTGAGAAGAGAAGAGGTTACTGCTTTGATAACTGCTGAATGTGCTAGGAATATGGATCTTTTAAGCTCTTTGATCACATCTTTATTAAGAGGATGTGCAGAAGAATCAAGAACTGCAGTTGGACAGCGTCTGAAGTTGGTCTGTGCTGATTGTCTTGGAGCACTTGGTGCAGTTGACCCTGCAAAGGTGAAGGGCTTTTCATGCGAACGGTTTAAAATTGCATGTTCTGATGATGACCTTATCTATGAGTTAATACATAAGCATCTTGCTAGGGCTTTTAGATCTGCGCCTGACACTATTAT
Source organism: Artocarpus hirsutus (assembly GCA_946598075.1). Lineage (NCBI taxonomy): Eukaryota > Viridiplantae > Streptophyta > Magnoliopsida > Rosales > Moraceae > Artocarpus > Artocarpus hirsutus. The sequence continues at coordinate 32,941 of CAMOHE010035855.1, forward strand.
TCAAGACTCAGCCGCATTAGCGATACAGGAGCTGCTAAAGATTGCAGGTTGTGAGGCTTCAATGGATGAGAATGCTGCTGCTTCCATCTCAGAAACAGTGAAGGATAAACCTATAAAGCTTGCTGCATCAGGGACAAAGAGTATGGATGGTAACATTGAGGCAAAGAGGGGTCAGTTATTGTGGAACCGATTTTCTAATTATGTCAAAGAGATAATAGCCCCCTGCCTAACTTCTAGATTTCAACTTCCAAATGTTGCCGATTCTGCATCTATTGGCCCAATTTACCGGCCATCCATGTCATTCAGAAGGTGGATATTCTTTTGGATAAAAAAGCTGATGGCACACGCAACAGGATCTCGTGCAAGGATTTTTAATGCATGTCGAGGTATAGTGCGTCATGATATGCAGACAGCAGTATATTTGCTTCCATATTTTGTTCTTAATGCTGTCTGCCATGGAACCAAGGAAGCACGATGTGGCATAGCAGAAGAAATTCTATCTGTTCTTGATGCTGCAGTATCAGAGAGTAGTGGAGCTACTGTTCACGGTGGGCAAAGTGAAGTTTGCATACAAGCTGTGTTTACTCTTCTTGATAATCTTGGGCAATGGGTGGACGATGTTGAACAGGATCTCGCTCTTTATCAGTCTGTTCGTACATCATCTTCTAAGCAACAAGCATCAAAGCCAAAGTATGAATCTCAAAATTCTGTAATTGATCACGACCAACTCATAACAAGCAGTAAATATGTTTCAGAGCTTTTGTGTGCAATCCCAAAGGAAACCCTTGCCCGGGCCTCCTTCAGATGCCAGGCTTATGCAAGGTCTTTCATGTACTTTGAATCATATGTGAGGGATAAATCTGGTTCTTTCAACCCTGCTGCTGAGAGAAGTGGCATTTTTGAGGATGAAGATGTTTCATACCTAATGGAAATATATAGCTGTTTGGATGAGCCTGATGGTCTATCTGGCTTTGCATCTTTACGTAAATCAATGAAGCTACAAGACCAGATTTTGATAAATAAAAAAGCAGGAAACTGGGCAGAGGTTCTAACTTCTTGTGAACAAGCTTTGCACATGGAGCCCACTTCAGTACAGAGGCATTCAGATGTCCTCAACTGTTTACTCAATATGTGTCACCTTCAAGCCATGGTTATTCACGTTGATGGTTTAATTTCTAGAATTCCCCAGTACAAAAAAACGTGGTGCATGCAAGGTGTTCAGGCAGCATGGAGGCTTGGCAGGTGGGACTTAATGGATGAGTACCTTAATGGAGCTAAGGAAGAAGGTTTACTCTGTAGCAGCTCTGAGAGTAATGCCTTGTTTGACTTGGATGTTGCAAAGATTCTCCAGGCAATGCTGAAGAAGGATCAATTTTCAGTTGCTGAAAAAATTGCCCTGTCCAAGCGAGCTCTGATTGCTTCTCTGGCAGCTGCAGGAATGGATTCCTACATGCGGGCTTATCCATTTGTTGTGAAACTTCACTTGCTACGCGAGCTGGAAGACTTCCACACTCTTCTTGCGAATGAATCTTTTTTGGAAAAATCATTTCCGGTGGCTGATCTGAGATTCTCAAAAGTGATGGAGAACTGGGAAAACCGCCTTCGGTTCACACAGCCTTCACTGTGGGCAAGGGAGCCTCTCTTGTCTTTCCGAAGAATGGTCTTTGGTGCAAGTGGTCTTGGGGCTCAAGTTGGTAATTGCTGGCTTCAGTATGCAAAGCTTTGTTGCATGGCTGGTCATTATGAGACAGCAAATCGAGCAATCCTAGAAGCCCAAGCTTCAGGTGCACCTAATGTCCACATGGAAAAGGCCAAGCTTTTGTGGAGCACCAGGAGAACTGAGGGAGCCGTTGCAGAGTTGCAACAGTCACTTCTGAACATGCCTGTGGAGGCTGTAGGATCTGCAGCAGTATCATCAATTAGTAGTCTGTCACTGGTACCACTGAACGCACCACCTTTGGTGTGTGATACTCAAAGTTTGAATGAGAATCGGGATATTGCAAAAACCCTTCTCCTTTATGCTAGGTGGATCCACTACACTGGGCAGAAGCAGAAAGAAGATGTATTAAGTATCTATTCCAGGGTGAGGGAACTACAGCCCAAATGGGAGAAAGGATTCTTTTACATGGCTAAGTATTGTGATGAACTGCTTGCTGATGCTAGGAAACGTCAGGAAGAAATTTCTGAATCAGGTCCCAGGATGATACCTTCGACTGAGAAGCGTTGGTGGAATTATGTACCAGATGTACTGTTATTCTATGCCAAGGGGCTTCACAGGGGTCACAAGAATCTCTTCCAAGCACTTCCTAGGTTGCTAACCCTATGGTTTGACTATGGGAGTTTTTATCAAAGAAGTGGTGCATCGTCCAATAAAGATTTGAAGGGTGTCCAGACGAAGGTAACTCTTTCCATTAGTCTATTGTACTTCCAAGATGGGCTTTTATTCACACACCCACAAAAATCTAAGAAAAGACTTTCTTTTAATCTGTATTTGATTTTTGTATCTAGCTCCTTTGTTTCTTATATTACGATTTCTTACTTCTTACTGTGGCAGGTAATGAGTATTATGAGAGGCTGTTTGAAGGATTTGCCAACATATCAGTGGTTAACTGTACTGCCTCAGTTGGTTTCTAGAATTTGCCACCAGAATGAGGAAGTTGTTCGATTAGTGAAACATATCATCACCTCAGTTCTTCGAGAGTACCCACAACAGGCCCTGTGGATTATGGCAGCAGTTTCAAAGTCCACTGTTCCTTCTAGGAAGGAAGCAGCTGCAGAAATTATACAAGCTGCACGAAAAGGAGTCAGCCAGGGGAATGGTGGAAACAATTTGTTTATTCAGTTTGCTAGCCTGGTAGATCATTTAATTAAGTTATGCTTTCATGCTAGTCAATCAAAATCAAAGACGATTAACATCGCAACTGAATTTAGTGCCTTAAAGAGGATGATGCCATTGGGAATTATCATGCCAATTCAACAATCTCTTACAGTTAATCTGCCAACTTCGGATAGGAATCTCAATGACTCACTGACCTCCGATGTCTTTTCTCTCACCGATCTTCCTACAATATCAGGAATAGCTGACGAGGCTGAAGTTCTTTCATCTCTTCAGCGACCTAAGAAAGTACGTTTCGAATAGTTTCAGCAAATGAAATAATTTACTGTAATTGTTTACGGATTCAAATTCTTCCCAATTATTTTATTTTCACATGATTTCAGGTTCCTCTGTACCATAATATATGTAAGAGAGAATAGGGGGATCCTCCTAATTTATTTTTTCATCTCTTCGCCATGTCCTATAGGCTGTACTTACTGTAATTATGATCATTGAAATCTTTCGCTTTGCTAATTTATTGGTCAATCTGTGTATTGTTTCAGATTGTCCTACTAGGCAGTGATGGCATGGAACGTCCATTCCTTTGCAAACCCAAGGATGATCTTAGGAAAGATGCCCGCATGATGGAGTTTACTGCAATGATAAACCGTTTATTGTCGAAATACCCAGAAAGCCGTCGGAGGAAGCTTTACATTCGCACATTTTCTGTGATACCTTTGACAGAGGACTGTGGCATGGTAGAATGGGTGCCTCATACTCGTGGACTTAGGCATATACTTCAAGACATATATGTTACCTGTGGAAAATTTGATAGGCAGAAGACAAATCCTCAGATTAAACGGATTTATGATCAATGCCTAGGTAAAATGCCAGAAGATGAGATGTTGAAGAGCAAAATTCTTCCTATGTTCCCTCCGGTTTTCCATAGATGGTTTTTGACCACTTTTTCTGAGCCAGCTGCTTGGTTTAGGGCACGGGTTGCTTATGCACACACTACTGCTGTTTGGTCGATGGTTGGGCATATTGTGGGACTTGGTGATAGGCATGGTGAAAACATTCTCTTTGATTCTACTACGGGTGACTGTGTTCATGTTGATTTTAGTTGCTTATTTGACAAGGGCTTGCAGTTGGAGAAGCCTGAGCTGGTTCCTTTCAGGTTGACTCAGGTGAGAAGCATGTAGTGCTGGAAGTTTTTCAGAGTTTTTTGAGTTGTCGAGAATCTTCCCTAATCCTGCATACGTTGCAAACTCATACTTACAAAATTAATTAACCTTGCATGTGGTGGAATTGAAGATTCAGCCATTAATTTGTTTCTATGATACATATTGACTAGTAGCTAAATATAATCATTAGCGAAGTTCATTTTTTTCCCCCACTTTCTGATGGTGTAGAGCTCTTATTACCTTTAGAATTATTTTCATGCACTCGGTTATCAAATTTTGCAGAACATGATTGATGGCTTGGGAATCACTGGTTATGAAGGCATCTTCTTGAGGGTGTGTGAAATCACACTTTCAGTTCTAAGGATGCATAGGGAAACTTTAATGAGTGTTCTTGAAACTTTCATTCATGATCCTCTGGTGGAATGGACAAAATCTCAAAGGTCCAGTGGGGTAGAAGTTCAGAATCCACATGCGCAGGTTTGCAACTCTGGGATCTTCTCAATTATTTCTTATATGAGCTTACCTTAATGAAAGAAAGCTTTTTTACTTAAAGTGATTACAACGCAGTTTATTTGGAATCTAGATTATGCATTAATAAGAAATTGAAGGTCTTTAGTTAGTTTCAAATTGAATGAAATGGTCATGAAATAATTACTGAAACGAGCTCTGTTTGATGCTGCAGAGGGCCATCAGTAACATTGAAGCAAGGTTGCAAGGAGTTGTAGTCGGAGTTGGTGCAGCTCCTTCTTTGCCTCTGGCTGTTGAAGGTCAGGCCCGTCGTTTAGTTACTGAAGCAATCTCACACAAAAATCTTGGCAAGATGTATATTTGGTGGATGCCATGGTTTTGAAAGTCAAATGAGGGTCATCATATTTGCCTCCAGCTGCTGAATGTCTGCCTCGTCAACTATGTGAGCTTGCCTACTTGTTGCTGGGGAAATTAAGGAGTACGTAGTATTGTTGCATGCTTCTGCTTTCCTATTTGTCCTCTAAAAGTTCAAGCTCGAAATACTTTAATCAGTTGGTTTTGGGTAAGAGACAAAGGATGCAAAGATTGTAGAAGAAAAAACAAACGGACAAGTTGCAAACATGTAAGATGGAAATAAGCAAATCCTTGTAATGACTAACAAATTGACTAACATAATTTATAATTTCTTCCTTCATTATTTTTTTAAATTATTGTACATAATTTTCTCAGAAAGAGGGTCTTCTATTTGTGTTTTCTTAGAACGATAAAAGCATAACAGAAACTGCTTAAATTGAACTCATAATTAGCATACTTTTTTATATTGTAGGTGGAAGATTGAGAGACAACATGCTAGATGACACCTTCCTCGATTTGGGTGAGGACTTCCAGATGTCTCAGGTCAGAAAAATTAGGACCAGCAACTCTAATGCCAATGACAGATTATGGGTTTCTACATTTGAGAACCCGTTCTACCTCTGATGGCTTCTCATTCTCAGGCAGTCCAGAGAAGACATGGTGTTGGCCTCAGTTTTTGCTTGGACTGTGAACATGGCTTTGACTTTATCTCACACGATTCCTGTCCCTTGATCAGCATAACCAATCTTTCACAGTCCTTCCTTTAGCAAGAAAACATCCAGCGTTCTTTCTATCGATTTTCATTGGACTTCTCATTCGAATCATCATCTCTTTAACCAGGATTTTAACCGGCGAAACCCCTCTGACATTGCTATGCTTCCCCGATCCACAAACAACCACAACCTCTGCAGGAATGATGTGGTTCTCCGCATTGAACCTGCATCTCATGTCCTCTATCCACTCTAACATTACCAAGTAGGCCGATCCCAAATGCATTCCATGCAAGTCCAACTTGACCTCCAAAGAATCCCACACCAATACTTCCTCCAAAACGCTTGATCCAACTAGCTCCATAACCAGCAGACCCTCGTCGCCCCTCAAAGTAGCATTCAACTCATCCATAGAAAGCGGAATTTCCTTTAAGTCTTGTAGCATTGCTGCAATTGTCGGGCACCAATTCAACACTGAATTATACGTCCTGATTGAAAAAGGAATGCTTAAAGTTCTCATTTTCCTAAGCCACAAGACCATTTGGTGAAGCTCATTATGGGCTCCATACGACGAGAGAACCATATTCGAACCAATTGTGTCAATTACAAGTCCCTCATTCTCCATCTCATGCACAGTCCTGAGCATGTCTCCCCACAATCCTAATCGTCCATAGCCATAAACCAAAGACCTAAACTCAAAAACAGATAACTTGAGACCGGTACCTTTCATCTCCTCCATCAAGCTCTCAGCTTCACGAGGCCGATCCATCGTGCACAATCCACCAACCATCGTCTCAAATGCTCGGCGTTTGACGTAAGCTGATGAAGAATCACAAAGAAGCCGATACAGACGAGCATAGGAACTATCAAACCCGTGCTTGGAACTTTGTTTAGAGTGTGACTCAACCAAGCTGCAATAGAAGACTGCAAGCTCTCTCTGCCGATGGCCCAATTTCGAAACAGCTTCAGAGATCAAGGTTTCCGCTTCGCTGTATTGTCCCTGCTTATCGAGCAATGCTGCAAGAGCTGCAACTAGCTTGGGGTTATACTCGAACCAAGACGCTTGTCTAATCTTCGAATACAACTGTAACGAAAAAAAGAGGAACTTTAGAGCAAAGAAACTTAAATCCCCACATTAGAAGTTGTTTTAAAAAGAGTTTTGAGTGCATACGTGGAGCGAGTGGGATGTGAGGTGGGGGTGGGCGGTATCAGGAGAGAGGAGATGGGAGAGGGCGTTGAGGGAAATGGACTTGGGTGAGCTTGCTACGAATTTTCCGATCAGCTTGCTAGCGGCAGCGGGGTCGCCGGCGTTGACGGAGAGGGTGGAGAGGAAGCGGTGGCCTTGTTTGGTCAGGGCGCATTGGACTGAAGATGCTGACGGTGGTTGTTGGAGCTGGTGCTGTTTCCATGGCTGAGCTAGTGGGAGAGATAGCCCGCATGTCATTTGGCTCCTAAGCTGAGTTCGGTGTAAACTGTCAATATGACGGCATTTGCTGCTTCTGCGGATGATTTTCGACTCTGAAACGCCGATAAATTGTTATTGGGCCACCTATTGAGGATAAAGCCCATGTCTTAGGTGGGTACCGGCCATTCAACTTCCTTTGATTTTTGGCTGAAAAAAAAAAAAAGTTAATGAGACATGTTTTTTTTATTTGTAAAATTAAAATATATATGCAGCTCATGAATATTTTTTAAATGTCACAATACATATGTATAAAAACATTAATGATCATAATAATGATATTTATGACCATAATAATGATATTATTAGTTTTAATTTATTTTTTTAGAATAACTATAATGTACGTATTTAAGATTTTAAACGGATTATGATATCATTATATTTAAAAAAAATCTTAAAATTAAGGTGTTTGTCGCTTAAATTTAAATTGGTATCTAAGATAAAATTTCCTAAAAAGATGGAATATTTTTACCGATAAGTTGGATTTACCGACAAATTAGAATTAGTGTTATAATTTAATAAATGATATAGTTTTACTGAGAAATTAAAATTAGGGTGTTGTAATTAACTTAATGGCATAGTATTATTAAGTTTTTTATATGTCTTACTAGTTATATAATTGATATATCATTAAATTAAATGATACGTAATGATAATGATACGCAATGACATTCATTTTTTAATATTTCAAGTGAATGATATTTCTAGTTTTTTTTTTTGTGATATGTAATTAAAATTAAGTCTTTTGTGTATCTTATAGGTTATATAATTGTTACATTATTAAGTTAATGATACGTAATGATAATGATACTCAATGATATTTATTTTATTTTTTTAAAACTTCAAGTGATAATGATAATGCATTAATGTAGTATGTTAAAATAAGAAATATACATGTATATTTTTTTCCCTAGTTTAACTATTCTAAAAATAAGGAAATTTGTTTTAAAAATTTAAATACATGATAATATTTAGTTAGAGGATATTTTAGGGTTCTAAATATATGAAATTTTAAAAATGGGATATATAAGTTATATTTGTATAACGAAGACAGACATTAAATCACTCCTTAAAAAATGAATAGATTATATAATTTTTACGGGAAAAAAAAGACCAGGTGCTCCATTCCTGGGCTATAATAGCAATCACAGGGCCACCGAAGGAGCAATCAAGACCTTATATGAGTTTTTTGAATCGTCAACCATGGCCTTACACTCATCATCCCAATGAATCAACAGCCAAAGCTGGAGTTGGGGCTTTGAGGGAGGCTATGAGATTCGAATTTTGGTGGACGCAATAGAGGTGCCTAACAAAGGCATCCTAACTACTAGACCACAACCTTAGGTGGTAGTCATTCAACTTCTTGTATGGCTTGATCATTGAACCTTAGGTTAATTACTGAGAGAAAATTACATGTTATATGAGACATTTTTAGAAAATATCTTTTTATGTCATATTTGAAAGAGTTCGGTTACGCTATTATTTATTTACATGTTTAAGCTATACCAGACTTGAAAAAATTGTATTTTACATGTACGTTATTTATAAAAAAAATTTAAAAGATCACGTTTATGAAATTTTTCCAATTACTTATGAAGTTGTGACAAATTCCCAAATGCCCAAATGAGACTTATTGGTAGTAGTATAAAACCTTAAAGTTGGCGAACTAGTTGCGGTTGAGTACCCTTCTTCATTATATCTCCAAATTTGTACCTAAAGTTTAAAATTGTGGACAAGGAAAGATGGCTACGAGAAAGCATTTACTTTTTGTTTTTTTGTCTTTAAAATTGCCTAAAGTTTCAAGTACAATTGTGTTTGGTAAGACGACGTAAAAGTAAATGACATATTCGATATACATTTTTTAGTAAATAGCTTTTTTATTATAAATAATTGAAGTAAATAATGCACTTAAAAACATTGGTAATAAATGAAAATATATACAAAACTGACTAGATAAATTATATAAATTTTCTATTTATCTTGTAAATTTTTTATATATTATAAATATTTTGACAATTCATTATTTACTTACAATTAGTTTTATAAAAAATAATAAATTTCAAAAATCTCGTCGTTATACTTGTGAGAAAATTCAAGGAGAGCTTTTGAATTATAATGGATACGAAAATTAATAAAAGCAAGTTTTAGTTCAATCTCAAAATTTTGGGTCCTATTTGACATTACTTCTTGGGAGTGATTTCGACTTTACGAGTTTGAAATCTTCTTTTTAAAAAGTTCGATTAGTTTTTCAAAGTATTTTTAGCCCTCCAAAAGCGTTTCTATTTCCTTTTGTGGGGAATAAAATAATTTATTACAGAAATGACATCGTTTGAATGTATTTGGAAGATGAAATGATGAAAAGTCGAAATTAAGTGTAACGCCATAGAAGTTTGATAAAAAAGAATATGTAACTCAAGTAAGGGAGCTGCCTAAGGTTGGCAATTCTTGTTCGCGTGTCGTGTTCATACAAACAAGTTTATAACACGACACGATTAATACACGTGCTTAAAATACAAACACAAATATGACATGCTTATAACATGTATAACACAGTACAACACGACTAAAAAAAACTTACTATAAAATTTTTTTATATAAATTGTTTTTAAAATTTCGACTAAGAATATTTTTAAAAAATAATTTTTTTTACTATATAAATTTTTTTATTTATAATTTTAAATATAAGGCATTTACAGTGTCTAAAATGTAACATTATTTATTAGAATAAGAGGAAGACTTTCATTTTCTTTTAATGTGAGACTCTTGGTGGCTGGTAGTTTCAAAACCTCAAAACCATAATAAATATATTATAAGCCTTTATTTGACATCAAACATTCACTCAGCAGGGTGGTGGGTGGGCAGCGTGAGTGTAACCTTGCATACCTCAAGTGTAAGGCCTTGCACCTACAAAATTATGATTTTTTTTTTATTTTAAGTTTAAATGTGCTATAAACAGACTATAAACGTGTCTTGTTGGCACATTTAGTGCACGTTTAATTAAACATATTAAAATGTGTTATTTATGCTAGTACGAATCCAGTACGTTTATATTTGTACTATTCATGTCAGGCTATTTATGACCCAATTAATATATGTACGTTTTAAATCTATTTATCTCGTGTCGTGTCATCGTATCTTGTCTGAAATTAACGGCTCTAAAGCTGCCATGTAAGATAGTAGATCTAACTAATAAAAATAAAATGAAAGATCAAACAACAAGATATAGGAAAACAAATGACTCTAGCACCTATAAATAGAAAGAGGTCAATGAGAAATGGGACTTTTCTTTTGGAGAGAATAATTTACCATGAAAAATTTTAGAGGGAGAATCTAAAGATAGAAATTCTAAAAATTAAAGAAAAATTCCGCTTTCTTTAGATTCAACCTAATTCTAGAGTTAAGGCTCGGACAATTTAAAATCTGACCAAGCACTTTTTTATAAAGATTAAAAATAAAACTTATTCAAAGCCAAAATATGTTTGTCTAAATAAATAAAAAAAAAAAAGAAAAAACTTTTCAGGAAAAAATTCCAAAACTTTTGCACCCCTCCTCCAAGTACTTGCAGTTGCTTCCATTTCCGAATGGCGGAATGCAAGCATACTATGCATTTTGGTCTTTTGCCTTGTACAGGAATCAGCTCTGCCAACTACCACATATAGTCCAAATGCCCAAAAAACTATCATCACCTGCGACTTGCACAAAAGATTCTCCACACTTCTTCAATGACCAATGTAGCGATTTGTCTGAGGACGACCCTGATAGCCACTGCATACGCCGTCGTTTGGGGACTGCCTTCCCGGCATCTCTGTCACTGCCCAGTCACGATCTCCGTCTCCCAGAGAGCGCCCGCAAAAACATTCCGTCGTTTTTCCTCAACTTCGAAACCCGAAAGCTTAGACTTGAAGTTGTTGAACAAAAAGATCTCACATTTGATCCGAAGTGGTCGTATTGGAGAAGCCAGGGAGGCGTTTGACAGAATGAAGAAGAGAAATGTGGTCACATGGAACTCACTGTTGAGTGGATACGTGAAGCGGAGAGAGATTGTGCAAGCACGCAAGTTGTTCGATAAAATGCCCGAGAGAGATGTCGTGTCGTGGAATTTGATGATATCAGGATATATGTCACGTCGGAAAAGTGAGGATATTGAGGAAGGTAGAAAGCTGTTTGATCGAATGCCCGAGAGAGATTGTGTTTCTTGGAACACGATGATTAGCGGGTACGCGAAGAATGAGAGGATGTCTCAGGCTTTTCAGCTTTTTAATTCTATGCCGGAGAGGAATGTTGTTGGAATGTGATGATTAGCGGGTTTTTGCTGAATGGGGACGTGGTGCGTGCCATCGATTTTTTCAAGAAAATGCCCAAGCGCGATGAGGCTTCGTTAAGTGCGCTTATTTCGGGTCTTGTTCAAAATGGTTATTTGGATGAAGCCACAAGGATTTTGCTTGATTGGGGCAATAGAGATGATGGAAGAGAAGATTTGGTGCATGCTTATAATACGCTCATTGCTGGTTTTGGTCAGAGAGGCAGGATTGACAAGGCACGACGGTTGTTTGATGAAATCCCGTTATATCCTGATGAGGGGAAAGAACGTAGTAGGAGGTTTGAGAGGAATGTGGTGTCTTGGAATTCCATGATTATGTGTTATCTGAAAGCAAAAGATATCGTCTCGGCCAGGCAACTATTTGACCAAATGACAGAACGAGATACTTTTTCTTGGAATACTATGATCACCGGATATGTTCATATGTCGGATATGGATGAGGCCTGTAATCTTTTTCTAAAAATGCCAAAACCCGACGTGCTGACATGGAATTTAATGGTCTCAGGGTTTGCGCAGATTGGTAGTTTGAAAGTTGCTAGTGATTTTTTTGAGAGGATGCCACAAAAGAACCTGGTCTCTTGGAACTCAATTATAGCTGGATATGAAAAAAATGAGGACTATAAACGATCAATTAAATTATTCAGCCAGATGCGACGTGAAGGAGAGAGACATGATTGCCACACTTTATCTTCGCTTCTCAGTGTTTCTGCTGGTTTGGTGGACTTGCATCTGGGTATGCAGGTTCATCAGCTGGTAACAAAGACTGTTACTGAAGATGTGCCAATAAACAATTCCCTCATAACCATGTACTCGAGATGTGGGGCAATAAAGGAGGCACGAACCATATTCGACGAAATGAAATTGCGGGATGTAATTTCCTGGAATGCATTGATTGGAGGTTATGCATCTCATGGTCTTGCCGCAGAGGCTTTAGAGCTTTTCGAGCTGATGAAGTGCCTCAAAGTTCGACCTACTCACATAACATTCATTGCGGTGTTAAATGCCTGTTCGCATGTGGGGTTCGTTGAAGAAGGGCGAAGGCAATTTGAGTCGATGATTAATGAATTTGGTATCAAGCCACAAATTGAACACTATGCATCCCTAGTGGACATCCTTGGCCGGCACGGGCAGCTTGAGGAAGCCTTGGATTTGATCAATAGAATGCCATTAAAACCGGATAAAGCAGTTTGGGGAGCATTACTAGGTGGCTGCAGAATGCATAACAATGTAGAATTGGCTCAAATTGCAGCTCAGGCTTTAATGAGGATTGAACCAGAAAGTTCAGCTCCCTATGTTTTGTTGTATAATATGTATGCTGATGCAGGACAATGGGATGATGCTGCCAAGGTTAGATTGGCCATGGAAGAAAATAATGTCACAAAACAACGAGGATATAGTAGGGTATGTGAAATCTAATAGCAACTTAACTAAAATGACAGGAATTGATGTAAGAATTGTCCTGAAAGTTCCACAGCTAGTGGGAGCAGAGATGAGACAAATTGGTTCTTATTTTGTTTGAATGCTGGTCATTATTTGTTTGGTCTTTAAAAGAAATTGCAATGCTTGGAAATACTTTAAAACATCTCGGCAAGAAGAAACAAGTAATTTACTCCGTTAACAGTTTGTTATGTTGTAAAATAATTTGTGAAAACAAATATTTGTTTGAAAGCTCCGTTACTTTGCGAGCGTTAATCATTTTTTAGAAAAACGACGTACTGTTTTGCAAACAAGCCATCAGATCACCGGACCTCGTCCCATTGACGTCGGTTCTGAATTAAAATGGCATGTCGTTTTTAAATTTTTAATAGACATGTCGTTTCCAATTTTTTTTCTTAGAAAATGTCATTTTAATGTTGGAAATCCAAACCTGACTTTCATGTAAAATGCGAATGATACATTGTCCTTTCGTTTTTCTTTTTCTTTTTCTTTTTTTTTTACTTGAATTACTTTAAAAAAGAAAAAGCAGCCACGAATATTTGTCCTGATAATTGGAATTAATTTAGGAAAAACGAAGAAAATATCAGATTTTGTAAAGTTATTAGTAACAAGTGTTACATATATTTTGAGATGTTAACAATATGTCTTAAACCAAGTCATTGCATAGACCAAAATATTCTCTGACCTAAAGTACCCTATCAGCAAAGGTTTTTTTTTTTTTTTATATATATTTTTTCCTACTTTTCTCTCCTCCCTTCATTCCCCTCTATGTCTTTCTTGTCTCTCTCTTCTCTATCAACGGCACTGTAAGATGTCAGAATGACGGCTGCTGCTCGTTATCAACATCATTAACCGCTCGCCGTCGTGGTGCCTCCTTGGTAGCCTCTGCCTCCGAGGACGTGATTTCCCGTTACGGATGGATTTGTCGCCAAACTAGATTAGCCTACGTCGTTTGTCGCCAAACCAAATTTGCAACTGAGTTGAACCAGATCCACTCGTCGTCGGCTTCGCTCGTCGGTCCTCGTTAGCTTCACAACATTATCATGGAAGATCGCAAGGAGGAGAGAGAGGAAACAAGAATGAGTTTAAGATTGTCGTCACTGTCGCTGTCAAAGCCCGCCCTCACTGTTGCTGTTCGATCCAGCCCTCATTGTCGCTGTTCGAGCATGTCGACGGAGGAGTTGTAGAGAAGAAACAAGGAGGGGAGAGAGAAAAATGAGAGAAAACCCTAGTCAAGTTGTCGGTACTTTTATCTACATAATTACATAATTTAAAATTTTAAACAATTAGATTAATACATGACATTTATTGCTATCTAAAATTGTACCTCACATTTACAACGAATATTTAAAAAAATATGACATTTCCTACCATTTCTCATTAATTTATTAGAAAAAGTTGAGATGAAGAGTACTTTTTTCTCCACCGATAGAGTCTAAAATTTAGACGTTTAGATCAATAATCTATGGTCCAAAATGATTTTGTCCATAAAAACAAAAATAATAACTACTACACTAGATAACATTTACCTTTTTAAATTCTATAATTAAGATACTATCCCATATTTCATCAAATATTACTTTTTAATCCATAAAATCTCAACCATACTATTAACCAAGTTTAGATCTTAGCCCTTGGCTCCTAACCTTAACATCATGTTAGAAAACATTTAAGCCCTAAAATTTTAAGACGAGCCTCCTACCACCGATCTCTATTATCGATCTCCTTTACCCTCATTGCCTGCTTAGCCTCCTACTACCACCAATCTCTAACCCATCCCCCTACAGCATCGCCAAAGGTCATTGAGAAACTGACCGAAAAAGTTCCCACCATGATTTTACTGACAAGGGAGGGCTAAAGAGGGGTCTCCGGTGGCTTAGAGTGCTACAATTACCAACAAAGGCTTTTTATTTTATTTTATTTAATTTAACTTTTCGTTAAAATAAAATATTATTATGATTTTACTAAAATATGCCTCATATTTCAATCGTGTAGTATGCACGTGGTCCCATATGTCTAAATTTTAAAGGCATTTTGTTAGTTTTCCTCCTTTTTATCTAAATTGAAAGGCTAAACCCATTTTAGCCCAAAAAAAAAAGGACCTAATTACACATTTTTAAAAAGATTGAGGACCTTTCAAGTAATTAATTTTATAATTTATTATTGAGAAAAAAAGTAAATTGCTCAATAAGTCCCTAAACCGTTTAAAAGGTGACTCATTGATCTTAGTTCTTTGTTTAAGCTTAGCTGCCCTAAACTAAAAAAAAAAAAAAAAAGTGCAAAAGGACTAATATACCTGATGGCCGATACTTTTTTTTTTGCTTTTTTCTATCATGTGATTGTCACGTGACCATTATTGACTAAGAAAAGAGTAAAATAACCTTAATTAAATCAACTACTATTTAAGAAAAAAATAATAATTAAAAAACAAATAACTAAAAACTAAAAAACTAAAAATAGCAACCCATTTTATAGAAACTAAAAAAAAGAAAATAAAAAAAAATTTCTTCCTCAGGTCAAAAAGCCCAGAACGGTCCAAAATCAATCTGATGAAGCAATTATTCTTCTACAACAATTTCCATCAATAAAGACAATAACAATAAAAAAAAAAAAAACCCCCACAAATTGCTATCATACCAACAGCTCACCAGATATACAAATTTAACTAATTAAACCAAGGAAAAATTAAATCAAATCTTAGATAACATTGGATTCTCCAAACTGAGAACTAAATCGAAGCAAAACGATAGAACCCATCTTAGATTGACTAGAAAAAAAGAGCAGATTGCAACGGCGAGCTTAAACTCTCGGTGGAGGAGCGATGCCGAGGGGGGTCACACCAAAGGAGGCGAATTTGAGGCGAGGAGGCGCCTAAGGAGTGACATCAAGTTCGGCAATGGAAGAAACGTGATCAACCCAACCCAAATTCTATTGAACAAATTTAGATTGAGGATCAAAAATTGAAGAAATATTTACGAAAAGAATAGAAAGATCAATACTTAGACCCCAAAACAAAATCAATACAAAAAAAAAAGTCGGTTACCATCAGTCAGCCCCATCGTTTTCGCTAGCTACCACGAGCTCTGATGTATGGATGACGGCGAAGAAGAAGAAACAAAGGAGGAGGAGCCCTTGATCACAAGCCCAAAACTCATTGGAGCTCCTCCATTGTAGCTAGCCTCGACATGATTAGCCCAACCCAAATCATTGTTAAAATCGACGCCTTAAGGAATAAATACTTTAGTTTATATTTATGGCATTTTTTGGTGAAATAAACAATAATGCGAATATACATGTATTAATAATGATCTTCATATAATTATCATATTAATGATTGAATATTAATAAACACGTGATCCGTGACTTCTATAACCAAATCTTGGAATTGAGCATGTATGGAGTTTACATGCGAAAAGATCTGATTTGGAGATTAACAGTCTAAATTATATAGTTCGCAGTCTATTTATAGAGCTTGGCACTTTATACTTGACAAGACTATAATGGGGATCTACGTCTAATAAGGGAGGTCGTTTATCTTGATTGTCGGAGCGGATTAACTCCGTGGTAGACATATTAGTGCAGTAGACCTAATGGTAGTCGTACATTAGACTGGACTAAAAGTGAATTGATTTAATAATAATTTTGTTTATCATAAAATAATTATCTTTGATAATCATTTGGATGTCATCTTAATCATGAAATGGATTTATGACTTATGTTTATAGCTTGCATCTTTTGATACGCCAAAAGCAAGAGTTCGGATGAATGAAGGCTCCATTGTCAGTGTGTTGGAGATACAACCTATATTCGATTAGAGTATAATCCACATATACATAATCTATAGCTCTCTAATAAAGAGTTAATGTTATCTTTCCAAAGGCGTTATTTAGGGATTGGAAAATACAGTGAGGTCTTGATCATCTAGATACATATGGTAACCAGATGATATTTGTTTTGTATGTGTTATAAAAGTAATGAATTTTTCGATGGCAAAATAATGAAACTTTGAGATAAAATAATCAGAAAGTAAAACGAAACTAAGTCCTTCATCTGATTATGAATAACTTAAGGGGATACACATAATATGAGAGGTCATGAACAAGACTTATATTTTAAGAGTCTTGTAATACGGTATGTTACTAACAATGCAGCTTCAGATTTATAGTGGAGTGACATTGAAGTTAATAATTAAACATGATAATTAATCAGGGATTAATTTATCTCTTATTATTAGAGCTTGATAATATATGTCATTTGGGTTCTAATGCTATCTCACAAATTCCTTTATGAAAGATCGGGCAAGTTTGAATTACTACAAGTAAGACAAAAGTGTATGCAAGTTGGGCCACTAGGCTTGATGGGACGCATGGGCCTCAATCCGGTTGGATTGCTAGCAGGCATAGGCCTACTAAGAAATGACGCTTATCTCTGTATTTTTAGGAAGAATTAATTATTTAATTAATTTAGAAAAAAATAATTATTCAAATTGGTAATTGAAATTTTGAATAATTAACTATTTAAATTTTATATTTGAAAAATTAATGTAAATCCTAGTTGAATTTGAAATATGGATAATAAATAATTATTAACAATTATTTAAATTGGATAATTATCTTAGAAAAAAATTCTAATTTAAATTGGAATTGTTTGAATTAAGCTTATCTTGGATGATGTAAATAATTACAACTCTCTACTTTGTGATTGGTTGAAATTTTGTAGAGATAGAATCTACGGTTGGTGCCTATGACAGATAAAGGAAAGAAAATTGTCTTTTAATTTTGATGGACTTTTGACTTTTTTATTACTTCTATAAATAGAGACGTGGGGTCTTTATTTATTTTAAGACTGGCTAAATACAAAATGGAGAGGAGAGCTTGGATTATTCATCTTTAGTAATCCTAGTTCTTAATCACTTTAGTAGTTCGAAGGAGTGTAGATGTGGTGGAGATTTGCTGAGTTTGTGACCACACATACAACAATCTAACGAAAGAGAATAAAATTAAAGATCTGGCCATAGAGATTTGTTCTTAAAGAATTGTTTACTCAAAAGTGCTGTCTTTGGTCTCCAATTGATACGTTAAATTAGATTTAGTTTATTGTTTATAATATCATGAGTTAGTTTATTTAATGTTTCAAATTTTGTTACATCTCTGGACCGATTTTTCCAATAATCATAAGCCCAAAACTCGTCAGAGCTCCGCCATCACCCAACATCTGCAATTCTTGGAAAAAAAAAAAAATTCAAACCCAAATTAAATAAAATGCAAACCCAATTCTTGAAAAAAAGGTGGCGACTAAGGGCATAGAAGAGAGAGAGGAACACGGGACCAGAATAAAATAAAACAAAATGTTATTATTTTATTAAAATACCTCTGATGTTAAGTCTTGTGCACGACATGTGATCAAAAAATTAAAAAAATTTACGGATGTAAGTAAGTCAATCTTTTTACACCTTTTTTTTCGACTTTGGTATCAGTCGAGTGAAAAAAATTAGACTAATAAGTTACTTTTCAAATACTTGAGCGATTTACTGAGCAATTTAAAAAAAAAAAAAAAGAAATATCCGATCACGTGTCATTATCTTTGGTCCATTATAATTTGCCGGTCACTTGGTTATGACAGACGTGAGGATGTTTCTTCGAAAATGGTCGACAAGAAAAACTTATAAAAACAGAAAGTGGACGGACCGTCCCCTCTAATAATAAATTGTAGAGAAGAGGAGACCGAACGAATACGCTACACAATAAACAGCCGAAGAGATGAAGAGAGAGAGTCTCTAACTTTTGTCACAAATATAAATATTGATAGAAAGAAAAGGAATTCTTTATTCTAGTTTTCAGAGGGGACTGCGACCAAACCGTGTGAGCCGAAATCTCTCTTTCCTCTCTTTCTCTCTCTAGGACTGCGAGAAAGAGAGACTGCGTCAGGACTTCTGATTCACCGACTCGGTCGTGCTGTGCGCAGAACCGATCATCTCCAGTTCCGAGGAACGAACCAGAGCCAGATTGTTCAGTCAGTGTTTGGTTCGACGATGAAGAAGAGGGCTCGTCCAGGAGCCGACAAGACCGTCGTCGATGTTTGGCGGAGGGAGCTCGGCGACCTCTCCGGCAGGGATTTCGCCCACCGACTCGGCGCTTCCGAGGTCTCTCTTTTCTTTTTCTTTTTTCCTTTTTTGTGGAAATTGAACAGCTCAATTGATACTTTGAGTAATCAGGTTTTCTATTATCTCTGTGGAATTCTTGATTTGGTTTACTGTAGCTTTAAGTCGGTTATATTAAGAAAGAAATTCCGTAGTTTGATTGCTTTGAAAGGATCGCCATTGCTGAATATATTCTGTTAAATGAAATTTGGCGAAGCACGTTAAGTTGTTGAATAATCTAACGGAAACAGAGTTTAGAAAATCGTACAAGTTCGTTCTGAAATTTTTTGTAATGCCTGTGTAAATCCAAAAAAAAAAAAAAAAATTATTAGCTTTACCCCCTCAAAGGGTGTTTGGTATGCTGTGATCGTCTTTGTTTCACAAGCCTTTTAGGTATATGTTAATGTTTCTTTGTATCTATCAGGATCTTGTGCTCAAGCTTGATTTGTACAAGAAGCTCGAAAATCACAGAGGATGTGTAAACACTGTAAGCTTCAATGCAGATGGACACATATTGGTTTCGGGCTCTGATGATATGCGGGTTATACTTTGGGATTGGGAAATTGGGAAATTGAAGCTTGCGTTCAATTCTGGTCACCAAAACAATGTTTTTCAAGCAAAAATTATGCCCTATTCAGACGATCGAAGCATTGTCACCTGCGCTGCTGATGGGCAGGTATTTTATTTGGTTACAAGTGATGGCTGCATGACATTAAATTTCTTTGTTTGATTAGCGTGTCCTACCCGCCGTTACTTGTTTAACGTGTTCGAGGATTTATGCGCATAATTTGCATGTCAAAGCTTAATTTGTTTTATCTATTATCTTTTGAAAACTACAATACTATGATAATGGGATACTAGTATTTTTTACCAAGTTAATACAGGATGATTCATGATGTAGTGATTGAATGTTTTTATCTTAATAGTCTTATATTAAGTGTGTTCAATGGAAGTCTTTACCTTGTTTAATATTGATTTCAAGGACGTTTCTGTTTCTTGAATTGGATAATTTAGTTTTCTAAATGGAGCATCCACTTAATTTTAGGTAAGACATGCTCAGATTTTGGATTGTGGGCAAGTAGAAACTTCACTACTGGGTGAGCATCTGCGACGAGCCCATAAGTTGGCTATTGAACCTGGGAGCCCTCATATCTTTTACTCCTGTGGTGAAGATGGATTGGTTCAGCATGTGAGTTATATATATCTTCTTGCTTGGTTTATATGTTCCTTTCGCAGTCTCTCTAACCAGACAGTTTAAGTATCATCATTTAGTTAGATATGTCACCATTTTTTACTTGACTGAGAATTAGAAGCCCTACTAATGAGATAAGATATCCTATCGATTAATTCACTTCCTGGTCATTTCATTAAGCAAAATTTTTCAAAAATGAGTAGCTGCCTGCTTGATTCTCAGTCTGGACATGCCTTTGGATGTTGAAGATTTTAAAATCCTATCACTCTTGTTACAAGGTGCCGTCAATGATGAATTACATTTTTCGAATGAAGTTTGCATTTTTTTTTTTAAAACTTGTTTTGGTGTACAGCCAAGTGACATGGTCCTTATTGTAACAGTTTGATCTGAGAACCGCAGCTGCCACAGAACTTTTCACTTGCCAACCAATTAATGCTAGGAGGAATTTCATGCGAGCCATCCTGTTGAATGCCATCGCGATTGATCCAAGACACCCAAATCTATTTGCTGTTGCAGGTTCCGATAAGTACACCCGGCTCTATGATATCCGCAAGTATAATTGGAATGGATCATCTGATTTTGGCCAACCTGCAAACTACTTCTGTCCTCCACACTTGATTGGTGAAAAACGAGCTGGAATAACAGGCTTGGCTTTCTCTGAACAGAGCGAGCTTCTTGTCTCCTATAATGATGAGTTCATCTATCTTTTTACACGTGAAATGGGTTTGGGACCTAATTCATTTCCATCCTCTCCAGTGTCTAGGGGTACTAATGCAAGTGAAGTGGTAGGTACACATCCATCTGGAGCATCTTCTTCAGCAATGGATGTTGATGAAAAGACTGTTCCTCAGGCTTATAAAGGGCATAGGAATTGTGAGACAGTGAAAGGTGTCAATTTCTTTGGGCCTAAATCTGAGTATGTGGTCAGTGGATCTGACTGTGGCAGAATATTCATTTGGAAGAAAAAGGGTGGGGAGTTAATTCGTGTCATTGAGGAAGCGGATCAGGATATTGTGAATTGCATCGAATCCCATCCTCATACAATGGTGCTTGCGAGCAGTGGAATTGACCATGATATCAAGTTATGGACACCAACGGCTCTGGAGAGAGCTGAACTGCCAAAAAATCTTGATCAGGTATGTTTTCTCATCATTGATTATAGTAACTATAGGGGTCAATAAATTGGGTCAATTAATTTTCTTAGGGACTCCCATGACATGGGAATGGTATTATTCTTAAAAAGACTTCTTGTGGATTCTTGAAGTTGGACCCTCTTGGTCGAGTGCCTTGGGCATTTATTTTTGGTTCTTACTCTCTCCTTCCAAAATGCATACACCATGTGGCAGATGAGCTTTGTTGGTCAGACGTGCCATATTTTAGTATCTCATTATTTTTTGGGGAAATGGAAGAGAAGGGGGCCAAAATGCGAGGGGGTGTGTTTGGACATGTCATCTCTATTGTTCCTAAAATTTGGATCGTCAATTATTTATTTATTAGTTCTTGTTGGGGAGTGCATTTTTGTTCAAGTGCTTCAGTAGTTTATTATCACCAAAAAAAAAAAAGGGAAAAAAAAAAGAAAAGAAAAAGAAAACATATGTTTTCAGTAGTTTAGATGTTGAACTTTTTTTGCCTTGGAGATGCCATTCCAAGCCCCTCCTCTCTTTCTGGACCTGCTGCTATGTTTAGGAAAGCAGTAAAATGGTTCTTGGACTCTGGATGATGGGATAGGGGCTTCAGAGATGAGGACTATGTTGGCTTGGTCATTAAAGGCCCTGGAATTACCCGATGTTGATTCCAAATTTCGGTATTTTTTTTTTGTTTTGTAGATGGGTTGTCGTTCTTATTTATTTATTTATATATTGTTATAAGGTGTTTGCTGCTAGGTAGATCTGAGTTAAAGAGTATAATATCTGTGGTATATAATATTTAAGGCATGGGTAGCAGAGCAACTAATTCTCTGCTGTTGTTTGAAAAAGGTTCTGCCTAGACGAATTCGTTGGTTTTCCTTTGGTGGTGACGATGACGAGAGTGATGATTATTTTTATGATGACGATGAGGGTAGTGATGGTTCTGACGATGATGACGATGTTGATAATTATGACGAGTCTGATGACGACGACAATGATGATGATAGCGACAATGATAACAGCTGCTGTGACGAAGGCAATTGTGATGACTATTGAAATGATAATATTGGAAGGTTATAACGATTCTCTGTTCTGTTGAAGGTTATGATGATTCCAACTGTGATTATGATTTTGGACTCTTTTGTTTTCAGCCGCAACCTATGGCTCGGGGCTGGATGTACGATGTCTCCTCACCACAGCATCTAATGTTGCAACCATTTTCACTGCAAAGGTGGAGAACCAATCCAGATGGAGCGAATGCAGGTACAGGTCGACTAGAATTATTGGTGCTACTATTTGCATTCAGTGCCAGCAATGATGATTCCTTGGATGATGGATATACCTCCAGTCTGGATTGACTTGCAAGTTATAGTTAGTTGACCAACGCTGAGAGCGAGGGAGAAAACAAATGATAGTAACTGTAAATAATTTTGATTATTTTGAACTGTTACGAGTGAGATTTTGCCAGTTATAATTAGTAATGAATATTCAAATTCCGCTAGTTTTTTTTTTTTTTTTGTCTTATTATTCATGGGTCTCTCCCCTTGCAGCATGCATCTCTTTTTGCATTTTGGTGCACCGTTACTTGTTGACCTTTCCATGCACCTTAATAATCCTGAAGTGTTTAAGAATGATTTTGTTCTTGCACAAAAAGACAAAAGAAGCCTTTTGGGCCGCAGAAAGTGTTGCCGTTGGGTTAATAAGAGGAATACCAATTTTAGAGAGGGGAGAAGATTTGAGAATAATCTACTTTTGGGGAGCGATTCAAAACTGGAAGTTAGAACTGAACTGTAACATGTAAGTTGGAAATTGCGTTTGTGAAACACTCTGAAAAAAGGGTATTGGTGAATAACTATTCTATATTACCGTTCGACATGATGGGACAAAGAAATGCATGAGATGCGCGCACATAAAGATCATTAAATGCTACGTGTCGTTTCTTGATATAAAGCACGGCAAACTTTCATGACAACGACATGACGTTTAAGCAAATGGCATACTTCTGCTTCAGCCGTTCAGGGTGCTTTTGTGAGAAACGACAATCCAAAATGTAGAATCAAAACATGTTTGCTGAATCAAGGGCGATGCCGCTGTTACACTCAATTTAAGTATTAATGTGAAGTGATTAGATAAATATTATAACGATTAGCTTTTAATTTTTTTATATATTATTTTCCTGAATTGTTTTTTTTTTTTGTAATTTAGTCCGTAATTGCGAAATTACTTAATAGATCATTGAAATTTACCGAAAAACACCAAATAAATTTAAAAGGAAGGTCTAATAATCATCATATATCCCTAATTTGAACGGAATCTCCTCAAAAGGGAGATATTGACAACTAACGAAACTACTCTATTAAAGGGTCAATATAACATCAGTTTCGTTGTGATGCTTTATATTTACAGAAGTAATTATATTAGATATTATAACTTTTGAAAAAGTTTTAATAGTAAAACAAACGATTTGTATTTTTGTATCAATTGTTTATGTAAAATTTAAGTTATCAGGTAGTCAATTTTAATGGTAGTGATTAAAACCATAAAAATTATCTACAACAAATCTAAAAAAAAAAAAAAAAAAACCAATCACAATATTAGTACTGCTAACGCCTTTGAACAAGCAACTTGGTAGAAATGAGATGTTCGTTTGAGTTGAAATGAAGCAAACTTCTAAAGAAATGAAATGTCACATGTTATTATGTCTAGGGTGACATTTAAAAGCATTACAATGTAATAAATTTTAGTTTTACACCATAGGTAGGGATGGAGCTTCATAGGGTCGGTGAAGATGGACAGCCATCTCCTCTAAAGTTTTTTCTTTTTTTTAATTTTGTATATGAAATTTGATAAAAATTATATTTGCTCTTTCTAAAATTACAATCCGCCTATCTTAAAATTGTATTTCCCTTGGCCCTTAAAATCAATAAACCCCCAACGTCATTAGCTAAGTTACAGATATGCCTTGTCACTTTCACCCTTGACTGTAGCATACACTATTAAGCCTTGGAACTCTATCTTCCAAACACCCATCATTTCTTAATGTGCAACCTTTTTTTTTTTTTTTTTGGGTAACAGCGAGAGTTATTTCCCATTGTTTTTTTTTTTTATTTTTATTTTTCACGGAACCCGTTAACTTTTTCCCACCAAGCACCATTTTAAAAAAATAATAATAATAAAAACAGTTGTTGAGAGCAGCCTCCATTTTGTAGTTCCTGGGCCATGTGGACCTCTATCAAATGGGCTGAAACAAAACGACGAGCCCAGTGTGCAAACACTCCGCAGCCGGCGTTTCTCCTCTGCCGATATTTTTCTTCCAAGGCCGTCTAAATAAAAGGTATAAAACAACCGTCCTTTCTCAATCGTCGTTGCAAAGATTCACCGAGTCATTTCATCTGTGTCCGAGTCTGACCGATTCTTCATCTCCCTCCCATGGATTCCCTCGGGAGCTCGTGTTCTTCTCCAATCACGTCTTCTTCTTCCATTTTCTTCCCCAGAAGAATCCTCCCTTCAAGACCTGCTCAATTCTCTCTCGCCTCCAAAAGTACGTCCTTCAATTTTTTTTTTATTTTTTAATTTACCATTTTGTTCCTTTTCTTTGTCTTTTTCTTTCTGGGATTACGTCGAAATTGAAAGTTCTGAAATTTAATAGAAAACGGTTGGGTTAGAAGACGATGAATTTTTCTCATATTTTCTTGAATTTTTTCAGCAACAAAAAAATATTGTTGAGATTTGATTATTCTGTTTTCTGACAAGGTTTTCACGTTTGGATTTAGGTAATGACACCGAAGCCGATCCCGAGTCTTCATCGAAGGACATGAAATGTGTTCCGATTCTCAAAAATCGCAACCTCTCCCTCTCCCCACTCTCAAAGGTATTATTCTTATTATTATTTTTTTGAATCTATGAGATTTGTTCTTCGTTATGATATCCTTTTGATTTCTGAGAAATTTATTGAATCATCAGGCGAAAAAGAGAGAGATATGTTTTGTTCAGTTTAGTTTAGGTAGTCAAATATTTTGACTTTTTTTTTGGGTGAAGAAGGCTGGCATGTAAAAATTACTCAAAAGTAATTGCAATTTTGTTTTTCTGTGATCCTCAGGATAATTAAGATTGTTGTATGTATGTTTGGTCTTAATTTCTTGAAAAAAAATTGATAAATATCACGAATCTAGAGCTTGATTTAGTCTCACGAATGGTGATGTTCTATTTCCTTTTTTTTTTTCCTCTCTTGAGTAATCAATTGGCAATATCTATGGGTTTTTCAAGATAAAGTGGTAATATACGTAAAGTAAATGTACGATGTTGTGTACCAATCACATCTGTCAGGATGCAGCGATGGGTTTGGTGCTGAGCGCAGCTGCCGGTAGAGGATGGACAACAGGTTCAGGAATGGAAGGTCCCCCTGTTCCTGATGGGAGCGAGACCAAATTGAGCACCGAGAATGTCTCCACTTTCCCATGGTCCCTCTTCACCAAATCTCCTCGCCGTCGGATGCTAGTGGCTTTCACGTGTAACATCTGCGGCCAGCGGACGACAAGGGCTATCAACCCCCATGCGTACACCGATGGCACGGTCTTTGTGCAGGTAATATTTTGACTGGAAACTTAATGAATTGATCATGGAGTGGGATAGCTTTGCATTATGTTTTGTGGAAATTCTCCAGTAGGGTACGAAACCATAAGTGGGCCAAAGTGTTCATTTATCAAATGTTAGATTAAAGGACAGTAGATAGGACTCATTTGGCAGAGAATTTTATTTGTGCTTTTAACCGGTAGAAAGAGAGAAGTAAAAGCTATAGCTTTATAGTAAGTGTTTTGAATCATTTGAAAGAGCCTAGATGGATCTTAATGGTTTTTAAATTTTTTAATAAGCATTAAAAATATTTTAATAAAGTTATTTAAGTATAATTAAAACTTTGATATAAGTTTTAAAGGCTATTTTAAAAGTGCTTTTTTGAGAAGCCATGCTTTGTAGCTTTAACTAAAAGCTTTTTTGGAGAGCGAAAGAGGCTTATAACATTTGGATACTGTTTTACTCCCCTATGATACGAACATTAGAAAACGCATGGTACCAATGCGTATGCCCATTTTTTAGCCAAGGCAAGTAATATTTGTAGGCTCCCAGAGTCAGATTTTGTGGAAATCGGTTCTAATCGAAATCCTTGTTTGTTTTGTTTGTAGTGTTGCGGATGCAGTGCTTTTCATAAGCTGGTGGATAACCTGAACCTGTTTCATGAGATGAACTGCTATGTGAACCCTAGTTTTAGTTACAGAGGTAATGGCTGGGAGGATATGAATTTCAAATACATGGACATAGAAGACAACGACGACATATTTCCCATTCAATAAGGTGGATTGCTACCTGAGTTTGTATATTCTGTACTGGTATATTGAAACTTCTAGCTCAGATATTCATCAAGTACCCTCTAAAGATTTTCTCATAGGAACCCATTCTTAGATATTCTTATCACCTGGAATACAACAACGGAATATGTCTATGAGTTCGTCACTGGTCATATAGAAACCTTTCATGTTCCTCATGAACCTCATTTGTACTATAATTACTCGAACAATGTGCAATATATATTTGCATATATACAATACAAAGCTTGGATACATATGTTGGTATGGAAGTAGAATATTTCTTCTGCAAAAGTCTCGTTAGCTATAGTTCTTCCTTTTCTTTGCTGCATTTTAACAGACTCCAAAGTGTCAAATTCTAGGCTAGACATAGATATTTCATTTTCTTATCACTGATCTTCCACTGAGATGTTGTTGGTTGTCTCACTTGGTATGGGAGGAAGGGTTTTAATCATAGTACTTTGAATGAGTGCAATCATCTGCACAAAGAAATGTGGTATGTTAAATAAATCCACGAGGAAAGATAAGCTAAAAAAAGGATATTAAATTAATAAGGTGTTTGGTAGATGAGCTCAAACTCAAAACACTGGCATGTAAGAGTTTTACATTGTAATATACTTTTGCTCAATATTATAGCATATAAGAGTTTTATATTATTTACTGTTAGTTAGAACTTATTTGCTAAATGCAAGGTTAAGGCTTTTCATGTTACCAAAAAAGTACAAACTTCTGGGGTATTTGGAGCATTGGTTTGAACCTTCAAACCAATTTGTTCAAAACACTGTAGTATATAAGAGCTTAACACTGTTTGAGTTTAAACCAATTGGTTTAAACCAATGCTCCAAATATCCTATTCACACCATGTAAAACTCTTACCATGGCAAGCCCAGCGCACATGATACTGAAACCAGGGAAATAAAATGGTGCTCCTTCTGATAAGAACAAAGCTGGAAGCAGAAGAAAATTACTCTCAATCTTTTGCTTGTGTTAAATTTATCTCAAAGCCCCAAAAATGAAAAATGTTACAAAAGGTTTTCTCCTACCTGTCAAAGGACTAAATATCAATGGAGCAATAATGCTGGCAAAAGAACTTATCCCTGAAAGACATCCTTGAGCCTTCCCCTGATAGGAATTTTACTTATTTATATCAGTTCACTAAGATTTAAGTAAATGCAACGAAAATGAAGGGCAATGCGCTATCATCAAGATAGGAAGACAATCAACGATAAAATTTCTTTAGTAGAATCTACCTGCTCACCGGGTCCCACTTGTTTTGATGCAATGCTACGTACCTGAGAAGAAGCCATTAGTTTCATGACGAATTGTAGTATTGAATCTAGGGGGACTTCTCCGGTGAGTACCTCCACCAGTAGTACATGTTTTGAGACTTGTTAAATTTGGTCAAAATCAACTTTTTTACAAACTTGACAGCTGAGAGAAAAAATGCCCACTGGTGGATATTTTTTTCGGTTCTCAGTGGAGAAATTTCCTTGAATCTAGATAGCAAAAAAAAAAAAAAAAAAAAAAAAAAAAAAAAAAACCTACTGTAGGGTATGCAAAAACAGAGAAAACGGTAAGCACTGTGGTGGCATAAGGTACCTGCACAGATTTGAAAAAGCCTTTTTAGTTCGCAAAACATACATACACACATGTTAGCAATAGTGAATTAGTATAGACAACAAATACTATTCAACAATAATTAGGAAATACAAAAGGCTATCTATTGACTTGGTTTAAGAGGATTACCCAAGCTGACCATGACATGCTGTAAAGAAATGTCTGGAACAAAATGAGGTAATAGTAAGCATATCTTGCGTTTCACTCAACATGTTAAAGACTAGTGTTAAAGACTAGTATCACTAGCATGATGCATATAAAAAAATGGAAATAGTGATGATTAAGGCACATACATGTATACATCCAAAGAAAAGCCCTATAGAAAGTAACTTTTCCTCTCCCACAATAGGTGCAATCAGGGGCAGAAAAAGCAGCTGCAAAAATGTAGCAGAAAATTATCAAAATCTAGTTTAAAAAAAAAAAAAAATCTCTAGCGAAGGTATTTACTAATGTGCAATATAGCAGACCTGTGAAATGGCTGCTGCAACTCCTAGAAATAGCATTAGACCAGCATACTGGTCTTTGTTGAAGTGAAATCGAGCCTTTAAAAAATACTGCATTGTAAGATAATTAATTCCCCGGTTAACATCTTTGATTTTCTTGGTGACAAAATTAATCCAGCCATTATTATAAGTTCCACGAACTTTAAGCAACAACTGTACCATTAACGAAACTTGAAACCCGCCCTCCGCAAGACTAGTGAAGAAGGAGACAGTTGCAGCTTGTGAAAATGTTTTACTGAGCCAAAAGAGAGCTTTACAATTTATAGCTGACAAAAAAACATGAACTAATCCCATAGGACTATCTGAACTAGAACTGGCAAGTAGTACCTGCTCCTGAGCAAGCAAAGTAAGTCCTTAATCGATGGAAAATTTTTTGAAACCTGCGTCCTTTTCGGTGCCTCCCCGTTCTTTTCGATATCCTGAACACCTTTCAAGATTGGCTGTCTCAAACCATTCTCATCCGGCAAGCTTTCCTCAAGGAAAACTCTCATATAAACTGCTGCAGTCATGTTTGCCAATGCAGCAACCTGAATATATATAATATGCACTATGCATAAGTTAATCCAACAATGATCATCACTAGAAGCTAACGATAAGATGTATATATAGATATATTAATTTTGAATTTGTTTCTTACAATTAAAATGACACAAAACTACCACTCAAGGTTGTCCTAAATTACTACTTTAGTGCTTCCATTAATGAAACATCAAAGTTTAACAGTTTTAATTAGATGCTGATCATGTGACTCGTTGGTAAAAGAAAATATAAGAGGGCAATGATGAAGGAAGGGTTACAAGCAAAAGAGGAGGCAGCAATTAGGAATAGAGGGAGAAAGTATTTGAGAATTTTTCCAAAATTTGAAGTCTATTTTGCTCAAATTTACAATATTGTCTTTTTATCGAGCAGTCACGTTGTCCACACATAATTAAAATTGTTAAAAAAATGATACCACAATAATAAAAGTACTAAAGTTGCAACTTATTATAATCTTGGGAGAGGTTTTGTGTCATTTTGAATTACAGTGGACAAAGTGAGACAACTGTTAAATTATATACATGTCCACATGTCTAGCTTTGAGGAGAAAATTGAAGATAAAGAGCTTGTAATGTTTCGCTCGGAAAATTACCTGAAATGTTGAAGCAGTGGAGAGGAAACGAGCTGCTAAAGTTCCACAAATCCAGGCTGCTGAAACAACGCCCGACATAAATCCAAATGCTGACGCTCGCCCTTGCTCTGATATTCGATCAGCCTACAGGAATAAATTACTGTAATATCTTAGTACTAGGTTAAAAAAAAAAAAGTTTACCAAACCATGAGCGAACTTGGAATTTCCAAAATAAATAATAGAAAAATAAATAAATAATTAACCAATATGAAAAACTGAATATCTATTTTTTTAACCAACAACAAGTTGTCATTGTATGTCCGAGGATAATAATATGTCAATTTTAGAATTAATTTAGTATGTTTAGAAACATTGTTTTAACTGTTAGAATATAAAGTAAAAATATATTATATTATTTTTAGTTTTAATTTATTAGTTCAACCAATGTTTTTAAACATATTTGTGTAAATTTGTGATCGGTTAAAATTTAAGGAGAATAATGCGTGTTTGGAAGATGGTGAGAACCGTTGGTTAGAATCACTTTTACTGTAACATGTGAAAGCTTTATATAGTAACAATTTTTTTTAGTTATTATAATATATAAAAATTTTATACTATTTATAATAAAATTTGTGGTTAAAATTTATGCGAAACAGGTAGTAAATTATGGTTTCACACAAAGAGGGGGGAGTTGAAGTGATAATTACCACGTAAGCAAGAGCAAGACAGGTGGTACCGCCTTCGCATACCATAGCAGTTAGAGTCTTCATCACATAATACGCGTAAAAGAAATTGGTTGTCCTGTTACACGCCAGTATTACTGCCCAAAAAAACACACACTCACATCGATTAGATGGATCTAAAAAGGCCGTTCAAAGTGGAGGATTGTACCATCTTAAATATCATATCAACTGAAAACTTACGGAGCGTTGACAAAATATTGAAGTGAGTACTTTAATTTATTAATTTAAGTTTAAAAATTATAATATATAAAAATTTTATAGTATTTATAATTTAAATAATTAGTTTTAATTATACTTTGGATTGCCTTTAACCTCTTAATAATTTTTTAAAACTACTATTCTGTTTTATTTTTAAAAAAAAAAATTGAAAAAAGTGCCGTTGAGAGGGAAGGATATCATATCAAAACAATCATATCGACGAGTACTAACTCAAAAGAAATGAACGAGAAATTCTTTGGATTGGGAGTCAAATTAATACTCACTTATTAGTTTTTTTTACTTCTTTTTTATTTTTTAAAAAGTTAATTATATAATTATATCTTTTAATTTTTATTATTTTATTTTTAAAAACTACAAAAGTATATTTTGAATTCAAAAAACTTGTTTTAATTTAATCTTTTGTAGACTTTTTAGACTGAAAAAATAGAGGCAAAATTAAAATATTTTTAATTAAAACTAATTTGTTTATGAAAACATATAAACCTTCTTGAGAAAAATTTTTAAAGAATATTTCAAAAATTAAAATGCTACAAAAGTTAAAATCTATTTTTTGAAATTTGATGTGTTTTAGGATTTTTTTTATGGTTTAATATATGAAATATTTTTAATTATTTAAGAGTAGTTTTCTATTCATAGAAAACAAATTAAAATAAGTTTTTGAAAAGCCAAGAAAGAATTTTGTTTTGGTACCATATCACATAAGATGGCACTAGCAACATGGTTATTATTATTTCTAAAAAAATAAATAAACCACTTGTTTTTGTTGTTGTTATTATTATTATTCTAATAGCACTAGCAACGTCACTGGTACAAGAAAATGAGCACGAACTTGAAAAATGACTGCTGATTGATAAAGAGATCATTTTGGCCGTCCAATACCAATACCATCTTCAAAAGCCAATAAAATGGAATGAAACGATGAATCATAAATAGGCCCACAAGGGCACTTTCGACGCATAAAAGGCATTAAGCAAAAAAAAAGTAAAATAAAGCATAATGTAGTGAATACCTAGTGGAATAATGTTGAGTGTCAATGGAAGTGTGAGGAGGGATTTTCTGCCATACTTGTCCGAAAGATTCCCAATCAGTGGGTTCATCACCACCATCCCTACTCCTATGATCTGCCTCACATCGTATATATGTATAACATTTTATAACTTACATACAAAAGCTAAAACTTATCCAACAAAACTGCTCGTATAAATTACAATTACATAACTATACCTTTTAGTTTTTATTATTTTTTATTTGTCTTTCTGTTTTTAGAGACTACAAAGGGATTTTTTGAATTTAAAAAACTTGTTTCAATTTTATCTCTTGTAAACTTTTTTTGAATTAAAAAACATAGAGATAAGATATAAGTATCCTAATTTTTTTTATGAAATATATAATTTTTTTTAAGAAAAATTTAAAAAATATATATTTTAAAATTTACAAAAGTAATAAAACTTAAGATCTTTTTTTTTTAAAATTTGATTATTTGTTTTAGAATCTTTTTATTTTTTAATATATAAAATATTATCATAACTATTTATAGATAGCTATATTGTTTTGTCTATTTTTTTTTTCTATTCATAGGGATAAAATTAAAATAAGTTTTTAAAATTTCGAAGATATTTTTATAGTTTGTAAGAACAGAGGGACAAATTAAAAAATAGTTAAAATTAAGAAATATAATTATGTAATTAACCTAATAATATATACAAATATATATATATATATAAATATATGTATATTTTACCAAGCCTTCTGCGCTGCTTGAAAATTTAGAATATATTAAAATAAATAAGAAAACTAAAATAAAAAGTTCAAACATAATATAGCAAGCCCTTAAAGCAAACAAATATCCACGAAAATTGAAATTTAAGAATGAAAAGACCTCAAGATTTACTCCAAAGAATCGTCTCATTGAAACTTTGAATTTCTGTATCTTTATTTATACTTTTCTATGTGTGTGTATATACAAACATGCATACATACATACGTATAAATATATATGTATATATGCACACACATATATATTTTGAATTTGTGTATTTATATGTACTCTCATGTATATATATATATATATATATGTATGTATATCATAAAGATCTATTATTACCATTACCATGTTTTTAAAATCTTTTTTAGTACTCAGAATAACAAAAAAAAACTTTTTTCGTGCGAGAAATACTTAAGTAAGGACCCATGGAGAACCAGGAACTCTTTGATGAAGAAAAGAAAATAACGATGCTTAGCATCAAAGAGCTTATTCTCCTTTTACTTTTTCCTTGGACTGGATGTGTTGTTCTTGGCGTGTTGCAATGCTATCTTTGTATCTTTTTCTTTCCAAAACCGACAGAATGTCTTGCTTTCTTTACTTTTCTTTTCTTTTCTTTTCTTTTTTTCTTTTTAATAAAGTGACAAACGAAAGTGCCCCACATCTTAATTGCAGCATTAAATGCAAGCTTGCTTGGTTATCGAGAAAATAAGAGTGAAGGAGAGGACCTAAAAACTCTTAAGTGGTTTGTTAAAAAATGATCTTAAATTGGGGAAAAAATGTTGCTCTCAAGAAATATCCATCTTTTTTTTTTTATTTTAAGATAGGGATTCAAAGTTTTTACTTTTAGATAGAATCAAGACGTGGTTTTACTGTTAAACTATGTCCGCAATCACAAATATCCATATATTGTTCTGTTTCATCTTTTCCTACAAAATCTATGATTAAAGGAATTCATGCCATCGCATATACATTGTCCTTTTTCTTATCCAAAATATCTTACAAAAAATGTTAATGAAAGAAGAATGTTTGTCCATGTTATTGGTAGGGACCATTCATTTTTGTTTATATTTATTGGGTGTTTGGCTAGTTATAGGAACCGTTTTACTGTAGCATGTAAGAGCTTTATACTGTAGCAACTTTTTTTTTCTTTTTACCGTAGCATATAAAAGCTTTACACTGTTTATAACTGAATTTGTGGTTCTCACAACCCTTAACCAAACACCCTCTCAAGGTACTTGGGGCAAAAAGATCATATATATGGAT
Organism: Artocarpus hirsutus; assembly: GCA_946598075.1. Lineage (NCBI taxonomy): Eukaryota > Viridiplantae > Streptophyta > Magnoliopsida > Rosales > Moraceae > Artocarpus > Artocarpus hirsutus. The sequence goes on from CAMOHE010035855.1 coordinate 66,728, forward strand.
GACTAGTAAGGACGGGTATATCCGGATGGTAGTGACTCGTGAATATCCAATTTGGTAGGTTTAAATTTTGGGAATAATTACTAATTTGTAATAAAATATAATAGCAAAAAATGTTAGGAAGAAAAGAAAACTGTAAAAAAAAGAGAGATCAATTTAAAGTTTGTTATTTATTTATTAAGAATTGGAGATGGAAACAATCCAATTTTTTTCTTTAATGTTTACTAAATTTAGGAATAGATATCTATATAGCTTACGTAGTAAAATGTCCTTGTGAATATAATTATTAGTTAAGAGTACAGAAATACTGTTGTAATTTATTTCAATTGAAAAGAAATCATAGTGTAATTTAGAATTTGTCTCTCTCTTTTTTTCTTTTTTTCTTTTTTTCTGTTCCTTACATCATGTATGTCCCAATCACTTGGTAATTATTATTTTGAATATAAACACATCAGTTGGTGACAAGTTAGAATATTCATTTCTCAATCATGACAAGTTAATATGTCCATTATTTTAGATTGTAAACACTTATGGAGTATTAAATACTGAACCTATCAAGTACCAACCACAATATACTATTTGGAAAGTTCTACTTTCTTTTTTTGATGAGTGTTTGGTATTGTTTTCTAGAAATTATTTTTGACTTCTAACTCTAACACACTTTAAATACGTTTTAAAATTAACTTGAGCTTTACATTAAAAATTTACAGTCACAATGATATCGTTTCTTAAAAAATATATTTTAAGAAGGCTTAAAAACTTGTGTAATAGTGGTGGTGGTTGTAGGTATAGAACCATATCCTACTGTATCTAAAAAAAAAAAGAATTCAAATTCTTTACCCCCAAGTTAAAAAAAATTGTAATAATAAAGCTAGATATTTTTCTTGCTTAGCAACAATGCTAATTGAACTCTTTTAAAAATATAATTTTAAACACTAACTTAAAGTTATAATAGTTAACTCTCTTTCTTCCAACACCTAAAACTAGCAACAAGCAAACAGACAGAAAATCATAAATTAAAATAACAAAGCTGCCAAAAAAAAAAAAAGGCACTAACAGACAAAGAATCAATGACCTTAAAAAATCAATGAAAAAAAATGTTAATTTCTGTCAACAATATCTTACAACTCTTTTTCTTTATATAATAAAATCTTATTTCCGAGAAAAAAGTGAAAATTTTCTTTTTCAAATCAACATTACAACTCTTATTAGTTAGCAGATAATTTAAAATACCATAAAATCTGCAACTTTGAAGATATATCTTTTAGGACTTTTTTTTTTTTTTTTTTTAACTTGAAGACTTGATTTAAGACTTAATTTATCAAGTTCATAAAAAGTGCGTATGCTTTAAAGTTGAATAATTTGGACACCATGAAATTCCACAAAAGAAAAACTCCATGGTTTCTTCAACAAACTTTGAATCGTTCATTTCTTCAAATCACAAGGACCAAAACTTGCAAAGAACATTATCCAATCCCCACCCCACCACACACTAAAAAGAAAAAAATAAAAAAAAAAATTCCCAAACCATGATTATAAACAAGGAGTTTTCTTAAGCAAAAATTTCGTGCGTATCTCAATATTTTAAAATTCATTCCCACTAAAGCGTCAAAAGTGCAGAAGAAGATAATTAAACCTCATGACAAGGCCAAAGAAGAGAAGTTTTACATGAACATGACATGAAGAAAAAGTTTGCAAAAAAAAGATCAAAATAAACGTACCGCTTGTTGAAAACCAGTGAGATAAATGGCAAAAGAACACTCATCAAGACCAGGGCAAAGAGCCGCCATAGTCACATCTGTAATGGCAGGAACCACAGTGGAGTTTCCGAAGAAGTAAAGGAAAATCGTCACAAACAGGTGACACAAAACTCTCAACTTCTCCATATCTATAATATAAACCTTAATTATCCAACTACAACAAATTTTCAGGGAAAAAAAGAAAGAAAATAAAAAAGAAAGCACACCAAAGCAAAGTACTCACAACTTGCAACGAAAAACGTTTTATAGACATTCTGGGGTTCCTTCAAAACCGTTGTATTTAGCTTTATCTGGTCCCTCTATTTTACTTTAATTATTCTTTTGACCCCCTTTTAAGAGAGAGAGAGAGAGAGAGAGTTGGAAATGGGGTTAGACTGGTAGTTACTTTCGCTTACTTCTTCCAAGTTCTCATGTGGTTTTGTGAAATTAAGGGCATCAATATTTGATGGTCCACTAAATATATGTTTGTGTATGAAGCTTATCGTAGAGCAAACATGACGTAAATGTGAAGAACAATGGGATAATAGTCTTTATCAAATTTCCTCAACATTTGTATCAACTGTGTCGTTTTGAGTGACTATGATATCAATTTGGAATTTTAAAGAAGACTTAATTAGTTAATTTTAAAATCAAATGACTGAGCATTTTAAATTAACTAATGTGCAAAATGATTTAATGTGTCTGGGGTAGTTTTTAGAAATAAAGGAAGTAATTAATTTTAGTGGCAATCCTGAAGTTATAATTTTGTTATAGTATAGTTCGTACTCATTTGTCAAAAATGCCTGCATTTATTAGCTAGTATTTTATCACAGAATACAATATGAAAATAAAAAACTCTTAAAAAGAAATATATTTGCATAGATAAATTTCCATCATATTTGGCAACATTTATTTTTTTACATGATTTTAATGTGATTTGATAAATTATAGTAATATAAATGTGATTTATAGTAGTTAATCGTTTTTCATCCTTTTTTTATATAACACAACGAATATCATATATATATATATATATATATATATATATTTCTGTATAATGTGAACATGTGCCATTGTTATGCTTCCTATATTAAAATAAAAATAGGGTTACATCCTTTAACTCTTCACATCACTTCTAAATGCACCCCCTTATAAGTTTGAAATATTTTTTTTTCACACTCACCATTTTATTTTTAATCATCTTAATATTCTTATTTCTCTATCCTTCTCTTTTTTTAAGCTTTACGCAATAAGCATTTTCACTTTTAAATTATAAATTATATATATATATATATTCATTACAATTTATTAAAAAAATATTAAATCTACTAGTTACATTTTCTAAAAATATATTATTTATTTTTTTTTTTATGTCTACTAATTTAATAAAAAAGAGTAAATTAATAAACAATTGTGTAAATTGTTTGATGATACTAGTTAATTTCACAATCGTGCAAACTTGTTGCTCTCAATGTAATCTATGTTGATCAATTCTCATATTTCTTCTAACAATCAACAAACAAAGGTAAACGGATAATTGTGTTAAATAATAAATAAAATTTAAAATCTCTCCACATGATTTTTTAGAATAGTCATTGAATTATAAAAATTAGGGCTTTGCTACAGAAGAATTTATGTATTACGAGCTTGCTTATTTAGGGAGATAACATAGATATAGGTGTACGAAAGGAAAAAGATGTATCGTTAGTTTCTAATTATTAAAAAAATTTTAATTATATAATTAAATCAATTATAGTTGTCCTTTTTTTTATTTTATTGAAGAGTTTTTGTGTAATATAAAAATTTATTTTTAAGAAGGTGTAAATAGTCATGTGGATGATGTAAATAAAACTACCCTAATAAATATCTAATATTTTTTCCAACATTAACAAAAAAAGGAGAGAGAAGAAAAAAAAAATCTCCATCTTTCCATATATATATTGAGACTTGGTAAGTGTTTGTCACATTATTGCTTGGTACTTAAGTGGTTTGGTGAAAATAGAGAGAATTAAGTGGTATACTACTTTTTTATGGCCATTATTATGTTCTACCATCCTTTTCTCTTTTCTTTTATTCATACTATTTCTCTTAGTTAAAAAAGCAAAAAAACTTTAGAAAACACATGTTTGCCTAGCCTTAAACCACAACACTTGTGAACAATATGTCTTTGTGTTATCTGAAAGTGTTATGTTTCAAACTTCTTTATAAAAGTTTTAAATTTGAAAAAAAAAATGCCATGTAAGTTATATTTCTCAAATTGACCTAAAAATAGGGGTCCATGTGTGACATCCATTGTCTTTTTAATGGGTATAATTGTATATAAATTAATTATTAACGTACCAATTTAAACTTTGTAAAATTTTGTTACATTTAAAATTTACCAAATTGCTTTTTTTTTTATTTATTTGTGAAAATGCCATATTGGCATTTTGTATCAAAAGTATCAAGAGGAGACAACCCTTGCCTAATTCTTTATGTCATGCCCCCTAATCATTTTCCTTTTTCTATTTTGTCTTCTTTCCTTTCCCTCACCTGTGACTCTCTTCTCAACCTCTCATTTGTCCCTTTCTTTCTTTCTCCTTTTTTTATTTGTTTCTTTCTTTCTCTTACTCTCACATATCTCTCTCTATCTTCCTACTCTTCCTTTTCTTTTCCTTCTTTCTTCTCTTCTTCTTCCTTCACGATAACCCAAAAAGCAGAGAAAAACCAAGGCAAAACTCACACATTCTTTAAGATTTCCAAGTTATTTTCTCACAAAAAAAAAAAAAAATTCAACAAACAACTTCCTAGTAACTCATGGAGCTTGGAAACAAGGGGATTTTGGTGATCAAAATAACGTATTTGCCTTGAATTTGAAGTAAACTTTTCAAACTTAAAACTTAGATTTTGATTATGTTTTGGGTATGAAAATATATGAAAACTAGTTTATAATGTATGGAAATGATTATATATTGTTTATATACTTAGAAAAATTCAGATTTTGGGTTCTCTATAAGAGTTTTTCCATGTCGTCTTTCCAAAGGGAGATTTAATAAAATTAGAGACGAATTTTAGTTTGAGGTGGGATTTGAACCCCCAACCTCACGAACAAGTAAAAAAGACTAAACCATTAGGACAAAGGTAATTATTTAATAACTTATGTTTCAGAAATAATAAATAATTTTCTATAAACTTTGTGATCTTAAATGCTTTTATTTTAACGAATATCCAACTTTTTAATTATTTTATTCCTAAATCTTTTAAATCATATTATTTATTTTAAAAATCTATTTTAACATATTTCATACCAAGATAAAATTTGTATGTTTCTATTTTAATGTTATTTTATTTATTTCATAATTTACTAAAATTAAGTTAGAAAAATTGACATTCATATTTTTAGTATATTAATGACTAGGGCACACTAATAAAAATAAATAGTAAATTTACATAATTATAAATTAGGATTTAAGTTAAAATATAGTTATTTTTATACTTTTTAAGATAACAACATATTTGGAGTTTATGTGGGGAACTTGATTTTGTAAGCTGAAAATTATCAGTGAATATATTACAAAGAGATAAGGATCCTATTACTCATCTTTTATAAGGTTTTGATTAATTAAAGTTGATTGTTTTACATTACGATGTTTCGAACGTATATGAATATTACTCATAACACAATGATGTGGAACTTGTCCTGTAATATACAGCAAGGACATGTATTGAATAAAATGAAAAGCATGGTAGGAAATATACTCTATACACAACAGTAAAAGTTATGAAAGAAATGATAAGACGTGAAGAGGGCGGTAGTTTTATACTTGGGCACGAATACCCTAAAAAGTAAAATAGGGAAAGTGATGATGCTCCCTTGGGTCAAAAGTCTCAAAATGCACTGTACAGGAAATGACTTGGTGAGGATCTGAGACTTGATGTCCCCTCAGTCGACACTCTTAGAATGATTAAAGCGTGGAAAAGCGCACACTTTTGGGTTTCGCTGTATTGAATGATGAGATGCTACATTGAAACATGGATACCTAGGAATATTGATGAATCATAATATTTATATATACATATATGTATAAAACTTGGTAATGATTAACATAAAGTATTTACAGAATATGATCATAAAGAATCTTATAAGATGTATAATGATTAAAAACTAACTAATCATACAGGTGTTAATGTGGTAATTAATAAAATCTAAAGGAGAGTAATGGTATTTCCTACTAGGCATATTGATGCTCATTCTTATTAACTTTTCATCTCTCAGATAGAGTCCAGTGTAACTTATCTGACGAGGAGTAGATGACAACACTGCTGGTGTCGTGTTCAGATATCATAGTTTTTTCTGTCTTTCGTTCAAAACATGTCAAATTCATAAGACTATTGTAGTGACTGTATTTAGTTATATGCTGATTGGGAATTGTAACGTGATGATGAAGACTATATTATTTTTATTATTTTTTTATTTGATGCTACACTAAAACTGTGGTTTGTTATTTAGAGCTTGTTCTTATCTTCTGTTTATTTCAAAGACCCATGGACAATGTTTTATAGTTTTGAAATAGTATTATAATTAAATTTATTTATATTTATTCAATACTATTAACCCCAATGTAGGGGCATTACACCATGTTATCATATTATTACTTGGTAATTGTTGGCCTTATGCAGATTTTTAGGGTTGTGTTATCTAATCCTTTGTTTATATTTTTCTGATTGTTTTTCCCTAGGTTAAATAAAAAGACTATTATAGTTATCAGCTTAGCATAAATCCACACAACTTTTTTTTTTTAGAATAATAAGATGTAAAGTTTAAATACTCTTAAATTCAAGAGAAATTAAATCGTTGATGAAAAAGTACAACGCCACAAAAGCTAGATTGCATAAACTCGTCAAATGAGAAAGAAACCACAAACTAGAATATTCAAGGAAATCAACAAATAATGGCGTGATAAGAATTTAACTTTATTAATTATCATAAATTCTATTAGCCAACTATCTACTTCATTACAACCGTTAGATTTTTATCAAACAGTTAATAATAACCATATCTATTATTGAAAACAAGTCTTTATATATAGAAAAAGACTTGTTTTCAATGATTATATTTCCAATGTTACATTTCCTATAAGGTATATTCAATTAACAATTGATTGTAGTGTGATAAGAATTCAATCTCGCAGTTCCGTCGCCGACTACACCAAATATGGGTCATGAAGGCCTGTCGTGAGAGGCTGGTTTTGCCGTTCCGCCGCTTGGGAGCTTCTTATCCTCCTTCTGAATGCAGCCCGAACTTTTTCCCTATTTGCCGTCAATCACAACCCCTCCAAAGGCCACAGTTGTGACTGCCTGCATCAGTTTTTGGTGTAGTTGTTTTTCTTTTAATAATCAAGTTTTTTAATTTAATTCTGTTTTTGATTATATAGGGAAAGGATGTTGTTATTTGGTAGAGTTGAGTCTTGTTAAATCATTGTATTTGATCCAATAGCTATAAAAATAGTTCTTATACTTCTTATAAAAGGGACTTATCATAGTCTCCTTTTTACAATTTTTTTTTTTTTTAATGTTAGTTCTTATACTTCTTAAAAAAGGGTCTTGTCATGGTCTCTCTTTTACATAATCGGTTTTTTTTTTTTTTTTTATGTTCTTTTTGACAGTTTAATGAAGATTAATCTTATATGTTGATTTTATAGGGGAAACAACCACGATGATGGATTCGATCTTGAAGTTACTTTTGAAGCTTGTATTGAATTAAACGCACTAGAATTATTCTAGTCTCTTTTAAATCTCTAATTCTTTCCTAATTCGGTTAGTTTACAGAATTAAGTGTCTTCCTTCTTTTTCCTTTTTTTCACAGGTTGTTTGGTTAACTATGCTTTTAGAGCTGCTAATCAAGCATCACATGGTTAACACAATATGGTCTAAAAAGATATTCCACCATTAATTGTATATGTTGTTATTTTTAATTTTTAATTTTGTAATAATGAATTATTTTATTCTCTCCAAAAAAAATATGGATGAAACGGGAGTTTCTAACCCAATTAAAATTTGTGAACTAATCGCTTGATGATAATATTGGACAGCTGAAATTTTGTTTATATAGAATTTGTTATATGCGTGTGTATGTAGACTATGGCTCATTGTAGCATTTGAAAAATCCTTGTCTTTGTAGCATGAATTTCTCTATATACATTGAACTTTTTAATGAGCTAGTCTTCCATCTTAGAAGAACGGCTTAATAAGTGGAATTATATAATGTTTTTATAAATGGGTGTTTCTTAGTTCTTACATTTAATGTGGGTTTCAAGTTTATTACATACATTTAGAGCCCGTTTGGTTCGAATCACGGTTCAAATTATTTTACTATACTATTTTCTCTTACAAAAATTTAAATCTTCATTCAAATTTTTTTCTTAAATCTATAAACTAAACGGACTCTCGTTTTCTCTACCTCTTTCGCTAGTCTACGTCTTTGTTGCAACATCCCGCCAGCCTCCACCTTATACAAGACTCTAAATTTGTTCCGACCTACTAAAGAACTTTAGCCATCGTCCCAAAGACCCGGTAATAACAATGAGCTTCTCTCCCCCTCCTCCTTGTTTCAAGTTGGGTTCGCGTTGATTTCTTATTGTTCTGGATCTGTCGCAGTTTTAAAAAATTTTGATACCGAAGAAACTAGATTTTGACTGAAATTTTGCCAACCTATTCAGGTCGAACCCAGCACACCTCTGATTAGTGTAACTGTAATATTATACATTATACAAGATATATATTTAGATAAAAATTTCAATATATGTAATCGCGTCCCTTTTCCTTTTTTTTTTTATTTATTTACCCATTGTTTTCCCCTTTCATCATATTTTGCCCTAGCTCTGGTCTTCCGTATTTTGAGAATGTAGTTTCCTGGCCAAGAATCAAGTCCAACCATGACACAATCAAATGTAATTCCTGTGATGGGCCATCTACAAGGGCTGGAAACGTAGAAGGGCGATGATGATTGTTTGTTCTGTTTTGTGTCGTTTTTCTATACTAAGGTATAAATATTTTTGTCGACACTGTGCTTTTTGGTTGGCCTCTGAAAATTACTGGATAGATGATCTGGATATGGCAAGCCAATATAGTTGAAACCATCAATAATGAAAAACGGATTTTGTACTCGAAACCGTCAAATTATTTGGCCAACAATAAAATTTCAGCTTCATTTCAAAACCTTTTTTTTTTTATTATTTTTCAAGAACCTGTAATAGTTATGAGTCCAGATTTGTTGTCTACCTCCTGCCTTCTCTACATCATTCAAACTTAAGAACTTAAGCATATAAATAGGACTTAAATGTTAAAAGAATTAAACAATCTATTTACGTGTCAAAATTCAATTAGAGGAATAATCACTTAGAAAAATAGGACAACCATTCAATAATTATAGGCCATCTATGCTATTTATTTATTCAATAGTTCCCTTATAAAAATTGTTGGATTGATAATGTGAGTATTGCAAAACCAATATCCGCTTAATGCAATAAAGGCGAACACTTTATTTTTTATAATCCTGCAATGAGTGTATACTTTCGATTGGGAAGACGATTTATCTTATACGTTGTTTGACAAAAACGGTCAGAAAAACTTTTTTTTTTCTAGCATCAATTTTGCTACAGTGTTTTCTATCACAAAATTTAAACAAAAAAATAGTTACAACCATAAAATTTAGTTTTCATCACTCTTCTAAACATGTGTTAAATTGTCAGAGTGGCTGACTCCAAGGTCTCACATTGATATATACCTAACGGTGGTGGACATATATCGACTTGAATCTAAAGTGTAATCAATTAATTTTATAATTCTTATTAAAAGTACAACTTCAAGTCTATAATGTAGTGATACCAAAGTTTATAATTAAATAGATAAACAATTAGAGATAAAGTGATTAGTTTATGTAATATATAAAACCTAATAATATAAGTTCTTTGGGTTTGAATGCTAGCTCACATATTTCAAATACAAATTAGGTGAAAATGGGATACTTACGTTAATATAGATGTACACGTAAATTGGGCTACTGAGCCAAGTGGGACACGCGACTACAGCCTAGAGTTCAAATTGGTAATTGAAATTTTAAATAATTAATTATGTAAATTGGTATTTGAGTAATTAATTTAAATCTTAATTAATTTGAATAAAGGATATTTATTCATAACTAATTAAATTAGATAATTATAGCATTCTATTATTCTAATATAATTTGGATTTGTTTCAGTTGAATTATCTTTAATAATGCAGAAAATCACAGTATTATTTATTATGATTAGATGAATTTTTTATCGAAGTTGTTAGGGGTTGGGCACATACCACGAGGGATTATCCTCGGAAAGGGTGCGTTAAACAATGAAAACAAGGAGTTAGCTATCTCAAGTATCTCAACTGGACTAGGACTCTTCCAATTGGTTCTATAAATAGGTGCTTAGAGCCATTATTTATTCATAAACTACCTTATTGCAAATTTCAGAGCGACCATGATTATTCACCTTTAATTATCAGTTCTTCTTAAGCACTAGTGTGGTTGGCAAGATTATTTTTGAGATGTAGATAGTCTGTTAAGTTGTGCTCACACGCACAACAATATGTTGGAGATGCAACCTATTTTTGATAAGAGCATAATCTATAGACACGGAATCTATAGCTCTTTAATAAAGAGTTGATGTTATCCTCACAAAGGCATTATTCGAGAATTTGGAAAAAAACAAGGCCTTGGTCATCTAGATATTTGTCGTAACGAGATGATTTTTCATTTGTATTTATTATAAATGAAATTTTCCAACTAAGTGAAATAATAGAACTTTAAGATAAAATAATTAGAAAGTGAAATAGAACTAGGTCCTTCATTTGATTATGAATAACTTATGGGGATACACATATGTATGAGAGGTCATGGACAAAACTAATAATAAACCTCATTATACGATATATTATTAAAAGTGCAGCTTTAGTTCTTTTATAGAGTGACACCAACATAAATAATTAAATAGATAATTAATTCAAGATTAATTTATCTATTATTATTGAAACTTGATGATATATGTTCATCGGGTCCCAATGTTAGCTCACAAATACTTTGACTAGTTGTGTAGAATGAGGTTTACCACAGATAACACAGGAGGTTACTCCAAATGGGTTACTAGTCCTATCAGTGTATAAGCCCTACAGTCCAGTTGAATTGTGTGTGACGTCTGACACAATTCTACTGAATTATATCCATTGTGTGATTAAGTGGAGTGTGATTTTCTCACGTAAACTTCTTCTTGATCGTAATAAATTTTATTTGCTTTTGGTAATAAAATTACAGCTTCTAATTCATGGACGTGCGTGTATAATATTCGTTGCTGACCAACTTGCTTCCAAGATGTGGAAAGTTAGTTGCTGAAACGACTTCCAAATGCAGCTATGAAAAAGACAGCAGTTGAAATAAGAATACAAGTGATAAGTAACGTTCACATTTAGCTGCCAATTCATGGGTTCATTGTTATGCATTTAGCTGCCTTTTCTTCGGCGGCAGCCGTGAGAAGATAGGAAATTTAGACGAGTTAGGAGAAGGAATGATTAGAATAAAGACAGGCTATTCACAGCTCATCCTATTTGACATTCCCATATCAATCAATCACCCAATTTCTAAACCTAGTGTCACACGTTATCTTCAAAGAATATTTCACGATGTACTAAGCTGCACCAATTTAATTGCAATCGCATAACGAGGGAACACCGATTTCTTAGGACTCTCTTAGCCAGCGTGTAGGAATTGTTTTCAAATTTTATTTGCAATAAGGATGAAATTATGCCTTCTGTTTGCTTGCCGAATATGGCTTGGGTAATGTTAATTGACGAAAGCATATGTTATGTTCTTTTTTGTTTAACTTGTAGTTTTAATAAATTGTTAAGTGGCTACTGAAGTGGAGGCATAAGGACATCACTGGTTTTTTTTTATTGTTAGTATTGAGAAAAAAGCTGTGTCAATTTAATTATTGGACACTTTTACGATAGAAACCTCTACTGATGGTGTACGTTTTAAAACCGTTAAATCTGATCACAATTATTTTTTCATGCATATATAACAGCTGAAAAAAAGATACACACTACAGGTATTTTTCCGATTCCACGAGAAAAAAATTGCCTAATTACCAGGCATTCCTTCTTATTTAGTTTCTCTTTAATTAACACGTAAGCAATCGCTTTCATAAGTTTCGCCGCAATATGGCTTTTTGCATGTGGTCCATCGGTGATATTTATTTCATCAACTTGCTCTCGTTACACAACAACAAAAAAATAAAAGTAAAAATGAAAATATATCATAGCTTGCCTAGCTCCAAGTTGTAAGCAAAGACCGTTTGGAGGGCAAGCCAACCACCTTGAATCTTTGATGGAATGACATCTTGGCCCCAAAAGACGAGGCAAAATGGCGCGTAATACCAACTCAACAACTTAGTTAGGTGAAGGGCAAAATGGACCATTTGGCAAGATTCCTAGCAAAGTCAAAATGTTAAATAGTTTTGTAGTTGAGTTTTTGTTGAGCTTGGTGCCCTAAAAACTGTGACATTGTACTTTTTGACAATAAATAAATAAAGTGACATTTATTGTTATTTTGGCTGCTTGTATATATTATGAATACAGGGGTGTTTGGAAGGTGGTGGGAACCAATGGTGAGAACCACTTTTACTGTAGCATGTGAGAGCTTTACACTATAGCAAAATTTTTTTTTATTGTTACTGTAGCATGTGAGAGCTTTATACTGTTCATAACTAAGTTTGTGGTGGGAACCGCAGTTCCCACCACTTTGCCAAACACCCGGTTACATTTGTAAACATCGAGAAAATTTCATGATTATTTATGTGACTATAAATTTAGCACATAAGTGTTATATGTTTAGAGATAAAATTTATAGACAATAATCTAAATAGTCTGTAATAATTAATTAAAGTTTGGGATCTTTAATTAAATATTACAAGTGCGGTTCAATCTCATTTAGAATAAAATAGTCATTATTCAGACTATTAATGTAGAGACATTGGATTGGATTATATAGGACAGGACCAGATAAATTATGAATCTTTAATAATCATCCGTTACAAATAGAGTATTCAAATTTATCACTATGATGATCATATATTTGATAGTCTTAATCCTGAGTATTTATTATACTCCTATTTGTGACATTATATTTTTTGACTTGCATGATAAGATTTGTATAAGCACAGATCATAACTTAGCATCTTGAAAATATAATGTAATAAGTGGCTGGGAATAATATTATACAGATATGCAATCCATTCCTTCTCTATGGAAGTTATAAAAATAGTTCTCTTGAGTGATGATTCAAGGTTTGAACAGTAGAGCGCTCGTTCTTAATAAGATTATGAATTAACTGTTCATTAGAGAAATATTGGAACTCAAGGATAAAGATATAATAAGAGAGGTAAACGAAAGTTGAACCTAGCTCTTATTATGAACTATTTATGGAGGACTGACTTATGTCTAATGATTATATCAATGGACTACTCGCTAATTTTCTTTGAGTAATTTTACTATAACCTCAAGAGTTCAGTTTCAGGTTTTTAGTGGAGTAACATTGAAACTAATAAATTTGACGCATAAATTAAAGAGTTTGATTAATTGTCAAATTTATTGGAGCTTGGGTTATAGGTCTATAGGTCCCCAATGCCACTTCTGTAACACTATATTAGATTTATGCATACAATGAATTACATATTTAGTTTAGAATTATTGAATTTTGATTTAATTATTTCACACTTGAATTATTAATGTGACACAGAAAAATATTTTCTATGATACATAATGTAATGTGATAAATGTTGTCACATTTAACTGAGTATTAGTTAATTAAAATCTATTTTTAAATAAATATGGTTTATTTTTGAATTAAAATTTAGATATATATATATATATATGGTTTTGAACCAAATCTTATTTATATATAAGATTTTATATTATATTAATATATATATATATATATA